>CP092869.1:41846211-41913931 GCA_030710605.1 Cordylochernes scorpioides | reverse complement strand
TTTGTACAAATTGAGGATAAATAAATAAAACTTTGTAATAGATTAAGAGTTGAGCTAAAGCAAGAGATTGGGATAGAAGTCCAAAGAGGTCTAGAAGATATCAGGGCGTTGCCAGAGTGTACAATATCGCTTCCGATCCACGCCCTTGTTGCATCCGCTGAAACCCGATACTATCTTTCGCAAAGATCTATAAGACCCCCCCCCCCTAGCCGAAAACACAGTCACCTCTCCATCAGCGGGAGCCCTCGTCGGTTGTGTCCAAGGTTCAAATCATCGACCATGTAGACCAGTAAAAAATCTTCTATCACCATCTTTCGCTTCTTGCTCGACTCCTATCTATTCACGGAACTTTCCTAGTACAATTGTGTCTCTTTCTTTTTATTTTGTGCATGGACATTCCCAAGCTTTTCACTCTGCCTCGACCACGACTGCCTGTACTTTGTGAAAACTGTTAAAGGTCTTCCGAGGTGCAGAGAGGTACTAGAAAACTCTCCACATCCTGACTGTTCCTCTCGGTTAACACAGTATAGCGAGAGTCGACAGGATCTCATACCATAGATTAAGTCGACAGTATTCCACAACGAAAGGATTCGACACATATATAATGTTAATTAATTAACTCGTCATAAATGCAATGTAAAAATATCTGAAACGAAAAATACTAACTTGTATGATGTTTTCATTCAACATGAAAAGAGAAAAACACCACGACTGCCTGTACTTTGTGAAAACTGTTAAAGGTCTTCCGAGGTGCAGAGAGGTACTGGAAAACTCTCCACATCCTGACTGTTCCTCTCGGTTGACACAGTATAGCGAGAGTCGACAGGATCTCATACCATAGATTAAGTCGACAGTATTCCACAACGAAAAGATTCGACACATATATAATGTTAATTAATTAACTCGTCATAAATGCAATGTAAAAATATCTGAAACAAAAAATACTAACTTGTATGATGTTTTCATTCAACATGAAAAGAGAAAAACAATAGTTTTAAAAACAGCTGAAATTTAAGCGAATATTATATAAAATATTTAGAGCCTTATTAAACAGTGGTTAACTTTATTTGAGAAAATCTCATATTTTATTTCTAATGCTTTATTAAAAGTTTTATAAAAATGTCTAAAATAGGTCAATTCCAAATAAAATAAAAGTATTTATATTAAAATACACGCATACACTAAACTTAAAGTAGAAATTATTTGATGTCGTCGATCATCAATTTTTTTGTTGTTGTTTTATTTTAAGGAGACAGAGGCAATTTTGTTCACACTTAGTTATCTCGCGTGTTTCAATATAAGTCACTGTGCAACAAATGTTTTTAAGAGTTATTGTCTGTATCCCCATATACAATCAAAAAGATAACAACTTCCTTTGGTTTGTCTATTAGTGTATTTATAAAAAAAATTGTTAAAATTTTTTAGAATCGAAAAATATCGTTTGAAATAAAAATATTGTTATTAAAGTGTAATTGTGTTTATTAAAATTAATATGTTGTCATTAAAGAGTATATGTTGTTAATAAGGTTTAAATGCTCTTTTCATACTGTAAAATGTTTTCATTAAAGTGTAAAATGTCTTAAAATGGCAAAACCTATAATGACAACATTTTAAATTTTAATTGCAACATTTTACACTTTAATAAAAACTGTTTAATTTTTAATCGAATTTTTACGATTTTATTTAATATTTTAGAAATTATTTAAAATATTTTAATTTTGATAGAAATACTTTATTTTAAACATTTTATATCCATTTTAATCAATATTTAGAAAAATAGCATTTGAGATTTTCTCAAGAAAGGTTAACCAATGTTCAATATAGCTCGTTAAATTTTTCCTATATTTCAGCAAAAATAGCTTTTCATTTTAAATTTCATCTATTTTAAATATATATTTGTTTAATAAAAGCATCCAGCAAGTTAGCATTTTGGTTTATATTTTTTCATTCGCATTTATTAGAACTAATTAATGTTCTATAGTTGAAATAATATCATTTTTAAATCCTTATATCTATAAAAATGGAATCCAAAATCGATGTTTGTTATCGCGTTGCCCAAAATCTACAGATTCAATCATTATGAAATTTCGCATGTAGGTAGCTGATAATTTCGTTTAATATATAGGCTATTCAAAAAACTAAAAAGGTTAATGCGCTTTTTTAAAAAATGTAAAACCAAAAAGCGTTAGTTCCAGCCGGTAAAACGCTTGGGCGCAGCACTGGTCGCGACGATTAATTAATTTGATTGGTTAATAATTTTACACGTTTTTTTTGTACACGATGAATGTTTTTAAAAGGTAAGATTATATATTTTGACGAGAGAGGCGACCCTTTTCTCTTTAAATATATATATTTAAACTCTTTGGAGATAATATTAATCGATTGTTATCAAATTTATACGCCTCCGGAACCTGGGTTAATTAAAACTGTATTGTGAAATTTCGCACGTAGGTAGCTGAGGTTTTGGTTTAGCATTTAGGCTAAAAGTGTAAAAATTGCATTTCGAATAACTTTTTTTACCTTTGTAGAAGGTAAAATTTTATTTAGTTATTTAGTAATATTTCTCAAATTAAATTAATTGGAAATATTATTTATTTCGCAGCTTATTAATATATTTTTGTGACGATGCAATTTTTGCTCTGTTTAATTTTAATCAGTGTAAATATAACGAGCTACATTTTTTAAGATAAGGCTTACTATTTGATTCTCATAAGGAATATTCATATTTTAAGACAAATTGAAATTTAGAACAGTATTCTATTTTTTTAAAATTATATTTAGAGTAAGTATAAATTTTATTGAGTTATAAAAAGTATATTTATTGAAAAAAAAGTGCTTTTTCTATATAACTTGTTACATATATTTACTATATGTTTGTTCCATGTAATATGTTTATGCTCTAATACCATTTATATTGTAAGAAGCAGCTATGCATTTTCAGTAAACCATATTTTTGAATATATGTATTTAGATATATAGATGAAAATATACTCATATTTAAATAAAGAAATATACAATCAGCAATCTGGCCAATGAGGGAGCCAGAATATGTTCTACTCATATTTATTGTGCAGATTATTTCAGCAAATTATACCTTTTTTAAAAATCTTCTTCCATTTGATTTTTCTAGTCAGTTATTCTAATTTTTCAATGTTTTCCACTTCACTGAATTTTATGCATTTTTTCCCCACATTCCTAGAATACCATTTATTCCAAATGATCTGCCTTTTAAGTTTGGACGCTTGCAATTCCCAGTTATGGTTGCCTTTGCAATGACAATTAATACATCTCAGAGTCAAACATTGCAGGAGTTGGTGTGCTTCTTTAGTCTCCCTGTTTCTTGCATGGGCAACTCTATGTAGCATGATCCCGTGTTTCCTGCCAAATAAATTTATTTGTCTTTAGTTATACTTTTAAAAAGACGCGCAATATTGTTTATCAAAGGGCTTTGATCTAGATTTTGACAATTCTTAAAGATATTTCTTCGAATAATGATTTTGAGAAGCTCGACTTTTGTAAATATATTTTGTCTATATTTTGTTCACCATTATTGCTCTACTGTATTTTCATCAATAAAGCTTTTTTTACTTTATTTTGTTTTTTTCCCCATTTAATTCATTTGCATAACTCTATTCTAGAGAATTGCTATTTTATGGTGTCAACATTTCTGGTTCAATTTAAGTTTTTGTTAGCCTGCAACACACCTTATGATAGCTCATTGCATTTATCAGGATAACTTTGCTGTTTTGAATTTTACACATTTAGTATTTTTATGACTCTGCAATATTGAACAGAAAGTTAATTCTGCACTCATAACATATGCACGATTGTATTATAGTGGTTTCTATACAATTCTTCATTCCGTATTTTTTTATTATATAAGTTTGCAGAATTTAGAAAATAATTGGTTGGGTTATGTACATTAAGAATTTGTAAAATAATAAAGGTCAAAGCTTTAAAAAAAAAATTGGAACACCATTTCTCTCCCATTTAATTTAATAAACGCTTCATGTATGATTTTTAAAATTGCATTATTTTTAGGCATATTATTTTTAAAAATTATGTTGACAAGAGATAGAATGTTGTTAAGTTAATGTTCTATTAGAAATATTACCAACACATGAAGCGTTAGCTCCAGCCTTTTACCGCTGGGGGCAGCGCTGTTAGAGCTAATAAATGATTTCGATTGGTGCATACTTTTACATGATGTTTGTTTTTAGACTAAATTTATTCAAATCAAGTTCGCTTTTTTCATTCTTTTAAAAGTTAAGATTATATTTGTAACGTTTCATAATACTTTTCAAATTAAAGTCTTTGGAAATAATATTGCTTTTTCCCCATCCTGCAGGTCAACATTACACTGCAACATGCTATCATAACTCTGGCTTTTGCCATTGATATTTATGTATTGTGAAAGTACTGTTTGCTAGCTTAAGCTCTGGAGAGATTATAATGTATCTACAAATCCATCATGTGGAAATCACACCATAGTAAAAAAGAACGCATGTAGCTGGTAGCAAAATTTGTGCCCTGTGTTAAGCTAGCGTTCACAATATATATATATTTTTTAAAGATATTTCAATTGTTTACTTATTTTCACATGTTACTGACCCATAACGCTGATCCATATAGAGTTTATTAAGAAACTCATTTGATATTTTACTTTAATTTAAGGTCTTGGAAATATATATATACCTTTATAGGTAAAAAAATTGAGGTATATTTTGAAATAAAGATAAGAATCACAAGGAAGCAAGACCAAATCCAAATAAATAAATTATGTGTGGTTTCAGTAACAACAATGCTGTTACTGAAACATCACACATAATTCGTTTATTTTTATTTGGTCTTGCTTTTGTGGTATTTTTAAAATTGCCCTTGACTATTAGAAAATGATGCAAATATGCTATTTATTTTATATACCATTTTAAAAAGTGCATTCTTTTGTAAAAATATCGAATTTCCCACACCCTTCTAAAACTGCCAACAATAACCTAATAACAAATTCATCCAAGTCCGGGTATTTCAGTATTGCAGATATATTACATTTAAAAAAGTTACTTAACTATTTAGAGATGTAAGTGCCGGATTAGGTGCCCTTAAAAATGTTTAATCTGGCTGTTTCTTCTTGAACAGCCGAAGAGAAGTGGAGAAAGTGAAATTTTCAGGTTGCGAGGACCTTTTCCTTAATTCACACTAATCATTAGATTTTTTTAATTTTTTAGATACCAAACCCAGTTTGGTTACTTGCACTTACTGGAGGAGTTGGACTTTTTCAAGATACAGGGGCCATTGGGGCAATTTTTATTTTCTGAAAAAAAGTGCCCAAAGCTGGATTCGATGATCCCGGGTCGTGGTTCTAAAAAATCAACAGTTTAGACCACTCCTCTAAAACAGTACTCTATTAATTAGATGTGTTGTGAAATTGATGTTATATTTCAGATTCCTTTTACCAGAATTTTCAATTTTAATATTTGCAGTTTATCTCAATTGAGCTGAAAGAAAATTCATTACTATACGTTTTAAACAGTTGGGGGCTTTATTCATTCATGAGTAAACCCTACTCAAAAATACCCGGGCGAAGCCGGGTCCAGTCGGCTAGTATGAATATATTTATTAGTTTTCAATTTTGAGTAATATTAGTTTCTATTCCTAAATGAATATCGACGCACTCGAGGGAAATAATAGCTTACGTCAACTACTTTGAACCTATAAAAAT
This sequence comes from Cordylochernes scorpioides, assembly GCA_030710605.1. Taxonomy (NCBI): domain Eukaryota; kingdom Metazoa; phylum Arthropoda; class Arachnida; order Pseudoscorpiones; family Chernetidae; genus Cordylochernes; species Cordylochernes scorpioides. The sequence continues at coordinate 41,908,212 of CP092869.1, read as the reverse complement.
AAAATGGAAAACACAGTTATAAAAGTGGTTAAAGATCAAGCTGGTAAGCATCTTGTAGTGGGAATATAGAAAAATATTAACGCCATATTAAACTTCGAAAAAAAGTATTTGAGAAAATATCAAATTCTTTATTTTATGCTAAAATGTCTAAAATAGACAAATTATAATTAAAATAAAATATTAAAGATTAAAAGCTAAACATATCCATAATAAAATTGTTAAAATATCTTTAAAATACCATTTATAAAATGAAAAATGGATAATTCAAGTGTAAAATGTCTTAAATAAAATCTATATAGAATCTCTTCTTTGAATGATAGTATTTATATTAATTAAATGATATTATATAAAAAACATACACACCACACAATATTAATAATTAATATATATATATATAGATATGTCATTTTTTAATTGAATTTTTGAAAACCTAGATTTTAAAATAATGCAATCGATTTAATGAATAAACGCCCTCATGAAATAAATAAAATATTCATTTATTATTATGTTCATAAAGATATATAATATATATTTTTATTAGTAAAAGGTTGAATAATATGCAAATGGTTGTTACATTCAACCCCACATAATTTGACCCCTATAAATTTTGGTTCCTTCCAAAGTTTTACTACAATATTTGGAAAAAAGTAACGAAAAATAAAAATTGGTTTTGAAAATAATCATATTCATGAATTTCTTCAATCGAATTAAAAGAATCGAGTTTAATAAAAATGCATTCATTATATATATTGAAATATTACCTATAAAAATATTTCTAGAAAGAATAAACAATATCTCTACACATATATTTTAAACAAAAATGTACCTATATAGTTTCTAACATACAAATAATAAAAATATAATCTAACAATTTCAGTAATAATATTTAAATATTCAAAATAATCTCTTGTAAAAATATTATACAAACATATTTAAAGTCAATTTGTCATTTGTACTACAATAAAATACTCATAAATAAAAGTAATTTGTTTTATATATTTATATTTTAATTTTTTATAAACATCTAATATGAAAAAATAATGTTCTTAATTTTTTACTCTGATAAAAAAAATGAATCATGCTATTTTCTGTATATAATTACTAAAATGACAATATTTTGGTGTTTATATCAAAAAAGGCGATATAACCTCAATGTTATGCTTTGTAACTGTCAATTCCATACTTAAGTCAAACTATTGAAACGTTTTATATAAATATATATGGAATTGTAAGCGATATAATTTCAGGCATTATATACCCGAATAGACAAGAATTAAAAAATAAATTTTCAAAACATTAATAAAAAACTGCCAATACAACAAATATAAGCCAAATCTTACCGATCTCCTAGCACTAGCAAGAGAGGTGGTAACATTCTGATTCTGGGCATGCGCGTATTTTCACGCATGCGTATTTGTTATTGAACGACCAGATCCTTTGGCTTCTTTCAAGTTCAATTTGAAAATTTTCACTGATAATGATGCTTTTATAAATATGAGAATAAGATTTTTAATATTTATTTTTAAACATATCTGATGGTAGCTTTATTTCTAATTTTCAGAGAGCAACTTTTTTTTTTAAATTTTGCTTTTTAAATGAAAGTAAAAAAATAGTTTTAAGAGTATGGTTTATTAAATAATTAGCTAATAGATTAACATTATTTTAAAATATCATCAAATTAACTGATATATTATAATATTTAAGAAAATTTCTATTGATAATTCTTTCGATTTGATCAATTTCGGACTATATTAAAAATTACAGTGAATTTATTTATAATAAATTAACCTTATACATTATGAAATTGATACATTTTCTGTTAGGTATTTCGAAATATTTAACATATTTCTCGCCATATACAAATGTATAAATAAATATGATCTTCAAAAATAATTTCTATAATTTTCTTAGCACTTATTATTTTATTTATCATCTTTAAGTCTCTTTCAATTCATACAAGACATAAAAATGTAGTTTAATATTATCATGCTTTATTTATTTTTTAGATTTTTTTTTTGCTAAAAAATAAATGTTTATAAAGAGAGAGAGAGTACAGACTATGTATAAAAATGAATTAGCGATTCCTCTAATGAGCAATAATGTCTGATCTACCATTTATTATAAAAAGAATGACACTCTACCAGTCCAATCTTCAATAAAGGTCCACCTCCAGGAGAAACCAAATGTTTCTATGTTTTGGGTGTCTCGCATAGGAAATTATGTTAACATTAAGGGAAGTATTCACAATTGGTTTTATATAGTGTTAAGAGATATATTGGCATTAAGAAATAAATACCAAAAGTTCCCACCTTTAAATTTTATAATATATTTTGCATAGAAAATTATATATTAGCTCATAACATATTTTAAATTTGAAAGAAAAAAAACTTACAAACAGAGCAAAACTATTTTTTTATTTTCATTAGCTTTCAGAATGTCTTTTATATAAAAATACAATAAAGACCCGATATATATAGATAATAAGCTAACAGAGTTTACAGTTGTAGTTCTAAGCTATCATCTCCAAAGATACTTAACTTTAAATAGCCATCTAAATACCAAATATTTTGTTATTTTTTGTTTCATATGATCGTTTTATTTTTATTTTCCAAATATTAATAGATTTATACATTTTTAATTTGTAATTTTTCAATCGTAGATATTTTTTGCCTTGAAATGTTGTTTATATAATCTTATTTGTTATTTATCTTCATCGAATTGTTTATTTTTAAAACACGTTCTTTTATATTATTACTTTTTACTAATTTCTAATATATATTTCGTATTTCTGATTCAATTGTTACTTTTATTTTATTATAATTTTAATTTGTGAGTGTTTGTTATAATTTTTATTTAAATAAGCGCCATTTTTGTGTCTGGTGTTCTTTTTTGCAGTTTCTTTCCTAATGTCTTTGGCATCTTTTTTTTTTTTTTCTCATTAATAGGATGATGCTGTATTTTTATAATCAATTGTTGATTACTTGTTATAGTTTTTCATTTGAATTTAGCTCCATTTTTGTATCTGGTTTTCTTTTTTGCAGTATCCTCCCTAATGTATTTGGCATCTTTATTTTCCTCATTAATAGGCTAATTCTGTATTTGTAAAATCAATTGTGGATTACTTAATTTGTTATAGTTTTTCCTTTGAATTTAGCTCCATTTTTGTGTCTGGTTTTCTTTTTTGCAGTAACTTTCCCAATGTCTTTAGCATCTTTATTTTTTTCTCATAAATAGGCTGATGCTGTATTTGTACAATCAATTGTTGATAACTTAATTTGTTATAGTTTTTCATTTGAATTTAGCTCCATTTTTGTGTCTGGTTTTCTTTCTGCATTATTTTCTTGGAATCTTTTTTTAAAATCGTTTCCTCTCATGATTGGGCTTTCCTTTTTATGCCTGTTCTGGCACTCAGTTTTATATATTTTCTCTGCTTAGTTCTTATTTTACCTTTTTTTCAACGTCTTCTGTCATGCTTCGAAGAGGCCGTGGAACACTCACTCTCCAAATCGCTAGGCTTGCTTATATGACTCGCCGCAGGAACAACACCCCTAATCCTATTTATCCTGTTCCCACTGAATATATCATTGGGGGCCTGGAAATAATATGCGCTAACTGCTCAGACCTGCATTTCCAAGGGGATACTGTTGGTAGGTCCTGCTGCCACCAAGGGAAAGTTTCTCTTCATGCTTTGTCTTCCTTTCCATATGAAATCCAGGAATTAATCACCACAAGCAGTGTAGAGGCTAAGTACTTCCAGACTAAAATTCGGAGCTACAATAGTTCTTTGGCTTTTGCCTCCATGGGTGCGCAGGTTGATGTTTTTTCTGGACGAGGGCATTTTTGTTACCGAATCCATGGAAAGATTTATCATTTGACTGGGCCCTTTCATTCTCATGACAACGGAGCCCCATCTTATGCCCAACTTTATAGTTTGGTTTCTGAGGCAACGAATAATATTCGTATAGCTGCATCGGGGCCTTTGGCATGCCATCCTCATATATTGACTCTATTGGATTCTGTGCTTAGGCGTGTGAATCCATATATTTCTGCTTATAGGCAGATGCACCAGGTAGAAAAGAACCACAAATATTAAAAGTCGGCATATTCTAAAACTATGGTTAAAAAACAAGTAGAATTATCAATGAATAAAAATAAAATATATATATTTTGAAATTAAATAATATCAACATTTTTAGATAATATAATATATATATTATTAATATATATTTATATTTTATATTAATATTTCACATGAAAAGGGAATTTACGCAAACTTGGCCTTAAATACCCTTTTCTTAATTTCCCAGGAAGCCTCTCGGACCAAATATTTGGTCGTAGAGGTACAGTTTGCACCACCCTGACGAGGGCCAACAGCCCGAAACGCGTACGTGGTTGACTTTTCTTGATTTTTAAAGAAATTGGGTTGGCCAATATCACGGAACAAATTTTAAAAACGTTTAGTTTAATTTTGTTCCAATAGATGGCGCTCTGCCATCTAGATATGATCATGTGAACACGCTCAGAATATGCCTCTTTTCGATAAAATAATTCCATGAATCAATATTGATATACAATCATTAGGCGTCCAGGGAAAATTTATTTTTTACAAATGTTTTATTTATAAATATATTTAACTTTCGGGTAAATAAGTCATTCTACAGGTGAAAATATTTTAAATTGAATCACCAATAGATTAAGATTTAAAATCAAATAAAATGCTTCGGGTATTTAGTTATTTGAATGCAGAATCAACGCGGGCCTCTATTTCGCGTGCTTATCGACTTTGCTATTCAGAGACGATACCTTCATTTGGAGGTTGGGTAGTTGGCGCTCTGCGCTCCAAGAACCTGGGTTATAAATATCTCTCCTCATTTGGAGGTTATGAGGTGGGTTCAGGGGATAGTATATTATAAATCTCCGGAATGTCTCTTCTTCATTTAATGCTATTGTGCTTTATGGATATGATGGATTCAATGATAAGTCTCTGTCGTTTATTGTATATGTTGGAGTAGTGAGTTTTTGGTTCTGATATGGAGAATAAATGGCCCGTTTCTCTTAATGGATGGTATACTGAAGTTCTACTGTCTTGGTTATCGATATTTCGTTTATGTTCTGATATTATATATTTAAATGTCTGCTAGTTTTGCTTACATATTTGGTTTTCAAAATTCGAAACTATTATAGACACGTATAATTCTTTTTAAAAATAAACAATTTATACTGTCCTTACTGCAATGGAAAAATTAATGGGAGGGCCTGGCTCATCAGTGGTGGACCCTCCCAGCGGTTTTGCCAGTTTAATTTACCATACCGCTGTTATATTGCATTTTTCCATTACAGTAAGGACAGTAGAAATTGTTTATTTTAAAAAATAATCATACTCGTCTATAATAGTTTCGAATTTTGATAACAGATGGCGCACTAATGCACCATAATATTTGGTTTTGCATTCGTTGCATTATATGGAGTATATTGCATTGTCATATTGGTAGGATAACACTGGTCTACACTGAAAAATATGTTTTTGATAATGCACCAGTTTCTGACTTAATTTGAGGTACTGATCATGAATATAATGTTAGTTTTTAAGTATCTCATAAATATTTAGAGATATAACATATACATATTTAGGTCACAATGTGGTACATCAGTCCTTATAAGCGGTACGAAAAACATATCGAACGCAAATAAAAACTGAGAACGTTATACCAAAAGGTACTTTATTCACTGTAGTATAAGAAACCCGAATCTAATACAAAAAAAAAGTAAAATTTTACAGTCAATCCTTCATGAATTTCAACTTTTTTAAATTTCTCTTATAAGTGTATTCCGGCAGGTCGCGGGACAGATTCCAGTAGTAATCTGCCATCATGTGGCAGTCCCAGACACCTTGATATCTCTCTTAATCACTTTCATGTATTAATGGAATCGGTCGCTTTGTTCATCACTATATGCACCGATATTATCGGGAAATTTGTCCAGGTGACTATGCAAGTAGTGAACCTTAATAATCATATTTACACCCAAAGCCTCATAGAATTTAAGCATATTTTGGGCTAGCTCTTTGTAATTATCGTCTCTTATATTACCAAAAAAATTCCATGTACTACAACCTTAAAGCCTTCTTCAATTCCATTCATGGTTATTAGAGAATCTTGTCATTCAGGAGCCTCTTAATTTGAGGTCCGTCAAAAACACCTGCTTTTATCTGTTGACTTTGCTTAGAATTATTAATGAAACTGATTCCAATATTTATTAATTAAACATTATATTTATTGAATTACAAGAGAGAGAACAAAATATAAAAGGGAAACTAATATTAAAACAAAGGAACTTTTTCTGTTTTGGTGAGCGCCTATTTACCTGTGAGCTTACACACACTCTGTGGTAACAAATAATTAAAATATGTACAACACACGCTCCCCTGTGTGTAAGCCCTAATCAGCAAGTCCAAGGCTATCTGCACATTTCCGTAGTTTGTCCTTAGGTAGACTCTTCGTTAGTATATCCGCCTCCATGTCTTCACTTTTAGTGTATTCCAGCTTGATTCCTTTTTGAATTTCCTCTGTCACAAAATAATACTTTCGGTTTATGTGCTTTGTTCGTGAAGTAATTTTGTCAGATTGTATCCAGTTTATTGCAGCCTTGGCTGTCACTTTTCAAGGTAATTGGGAAAGTTAAATTTTCACAAAGTTCTTCTAATAATCCCTTTAACCATAATACTTCTGAAATGCCTTCACATATTGAAATAAGTTCTGCCTCACATGTAGACAAGGCTACTAAATTTTGCTTTCTACTTCTCAAGTTTATTAAGTTGTTGCCAAGTTTGACTGTATAGCCTGAATAGGATTTTGCGTCTCGGGTAGTGCACCAGCTCGCATCAGTACTTATTGTGATATTGTTGTCTTTTGACTTATATGCCAACATTTTATTTCTTGTTCCCTTCAGATATCTATAAATCCTTTTAACTCCAGTTAAGTGTATTTCTCTTGGATCATTACTATACTGTGATAAATTGCTGACGTTGAAGGATATGTCCGGTCGAGTACCCGTAGAAAGGTACATTAGTGATCCAATCATTTCCTGGTATACAGTTTTATCTACTGGCTTAGAGTCTAAATATTCATCCAAATTTTGATTTTGATCTCCAGGTGTCTGGATCTTCCAGTCCAAAAATGTGAATAATTGTATCAATATAATGAGTCTGAGATAGATAAAATCCATCTTCTGCCCTTTTTATTTCAATTCCAATAAATGGTTCGCTATATTTCTTTTCTGTTAGAGTAACATATTTTTATATTGCTGAGGCTAGGTTGTCATTAATTTCTTTACTGGTTCTAACAATGATGAGATCATCTACATATAGACCCAGTATTGCATACTCTTCTCCTCTCTGGGGTTTATAGACACATGGATCACATTTGGTTCTAATCATTCCCAACTGGTATAAAAATTCATTGATCTTTTTGTTCTAAAATTTTCCTGATTGTGGTAGACCATACAGGCTTTTTTTCAATTTACACACTTTGTTTTCTTCTCCTTTTTGCATAAAACCATCAGGTTGTCTTATGTATACTGTCTCTTCTAACTCACCATAGAGATAAGCTGTCTTCACATCATAAGTCTTTATGATTAAATTCTGTTGTGTTGCAAGAGCTACTATTGTTCTCAAGCTTTCCTTTTTGAGCACAGGTGAAAAAGATTCCTTATAGTCCACACCATATCTTTGATTGCATCCAACAGCAACCAGTCTGGCCTTTCTTTTATATATGCCGTCATTTGAGGTTTTCTTTGTACTGTAGACCCATTTACTATTGATGACTTTCATACCATTTTCCCTTGGTACCAGTGTCCATACTTTATGCTTCTCTATCTCACTGAGCTCTTCTTCCATTGCTTTGTGCCATTCATTTCTTTCTCCACTATCCATTGCTTCTTTAAAGTTCTCCGGGATATAATGATCTATTTCCATAATTAAGTTTGCATCATTCCTATCTTTTATTCTTTGTGAGCGTCGAACTCCTTCTTTGATCAATTTTCTTTCTTGTTCTTCAAGTCTTGCTTTGTGCCGCTCTTCTGAGATGATCTTTGTTTCTCCTTTCTTTCTTCCTCCTTTTACACATCTTTCCTGTATCGGTTCAGTTTGTGATGATTCATTTTCACAGTCACCACCTAGTTTTACTGAGGTATCCTCCTGAGACTTCATTTTACTCTCTGTGACAGGATTGCCTTCTTTCAAGATAAGAAAGTCTTCAACTATTTCTTCACAATTTCCTTTATAGGTCAAATTATCACAATTAGTATCTTTCTGAATATAATTTGCATAATCAATTCCTCTCTTATCATCACTAAATTTTACTGATCTGACTTCATGGATTCTCTTTGTCATTATATGATATATTCTGTAGGCTTTTCTTTTAATGGAATAACCAATAAATATTTCCTTTCTACCCTTTGGTGAAAACTTGTTTCTTCTTGGTTTGCTCTCAGGCCAATGTGTCTAACATCCAAATATTCGAATGTTTTTGACCGATGGTTTCCTGCCATTCCATCTCTGCATAGATCTATGGTGCTTGATAGACCTGCGGGGTGTACAATTCTTAATGTTTGTAGCTGTAGCAATTGCCTCTGCCCAAAATTCCATGGGTAATTTTGAGTCAGTTATTAAGGTTATCGCTTTATCTATAAGAGTCCTATTCACTCTCTCTACGACTCCATTACTTTGTGGTGAGTATGTGGTGGTATGTTGGTGATGGATCCCACTTCTTTTGAAAAGTCCTTCAAATCTAGAGTTACAAAATTCAGTTCCATTGTCCTTTCTTACATCTTTTATGCTAAGACTTAATTCGTTTTCGGCTCTTGCTTTAAATTCTTCAAATCTCTCAAAAGTCTCATCTTTTGATATCAGGAAATATACAAAGATTCTTCTACTGTAATCATCTACTATAACAAGAAAATACTTAGATCCTCCTAAAGATTGACATGGCATTGGTCCACATAAATCCATATGAATCAACTGCAGGGGCTTAACTGTATAATTTTCTGTAATATTATATGACTTCTGCACCAGTTTTCCCATTATGCATGCTTCGCACTCTGGTAACCTTTCAAATTTTAGATACAATCCTCTTACAATATGTCCTTGAATAATTTTTTCATGTATTCTTCATTAATATGGTTTAATCTTTTATGCCATAAACTTATATTGCTATTTTTATTTGATAAATGTGTATTTATAACCATGGCATTTTTATTTTTTGCTATTGGTACATTTCTTAGCTTTTTTTCCATCATAAACATTCTATCTTTCATATATGCTTCAGCAACTAAATCATTCCCTTCATTATACATTTTTGCTCCATCCTTATATTGAAAATAACTGAATTTTCTTTGTTGACTAATTCGTATACTGACGAGAAATTATTCCTTAAATTTGGTACATGTAAGATATCTTTGATGTGAATATTTTCTTGGCCTTCACTTGCATGTAGTAAGTCTCATATCTCCTTTGGCTGTGGCTTGGGTAGTTTTGCCCTTCTCAGCTAGGTTGATATGACTTTCATGATCTACCACATTTTCCATCAAAGTTAGGTTTGGGGTTAAATGTGCGGTGCATCCTGAATCTATACACCATTTTAGCCTATCATTTCTCCCATCTGGTGAATCTTCAAATTCTTTCACATATGTTTCAAATGCTTGCTCATTAATTCCACTTTTCATAGTATCCATTAGGTTATTTGAATTTTCCCTACTGTATCTGTGATTTCTATAATCAGGGGTCCATTTCATTTGATATCCTTGTTTCTGTTTATCTCGAAACCAGCAATCATTAGCTAGATGTCCCTTTTTATTACAAACAAATCATTTTTTGGGCTGAAATGGTTTAACTTTTATATCCTTAATTCTGTATACATGTTCATGCCCATTCTCAACCGATTGATTTAATCTCATATTTCTTCTTGACTCCTCTTCTCTTAGAGTTTGTTGAATCTCTTCAATTGTTGCCTCTCTCTTAGATCGTAAGACAATAGCAATATTTTCATACTTTGTATGTATGCCCCTGACAATATGAAATTAAAGTTCTCTTGAGGGAAATTGATGCCCTAATAATGAACTTCTAGCAGCAATATTTTTCCCTTGTTATATATTCATCTACAGTTTCATTATCTTTCATTTTAATGTTCTTTAATTCTAAGCCTATATCAATAATTTTATCTTCCAAATTGCCTGTGTATGTTTTCCTCAGTGAGTCCCTTACTTTCTTAGCATTTGTTTCTCCCATGAACATTCCAGCTTGTTCATTATAGTCAATGTTGTGATGATTATCCCAAAAGCTTCATCATTTTTATCACTACAAATCTCCCAAGAACTTCCATATTCCTCTTCCATATCAGGTTCTGGATAGGAAATTACACATTTAAATAATTTTCTTCCTCTCAGAGGAAGGATTATGTTCCTGTTTTCCAGTTCCTGTTAATGCTTCAATTTTTGTTTGGGATAAAAAATTATATTCGGCCATTTTCGCCTTTTGAGCTAATATAAACAAACCAATATATTTTAAATACAAATATATATTTTAGATTTATTTAAATATTGGGTAGCTTTTAAACATGCAATATATAGATATAATTTAACTTAATCTATATAAATACCATTAATCTTCTTAGAAGTGCTTCAGTTTACCGATCAGAATAAACTTCTTGCTTAATCTTCAGATTAAATATTTTCGTTTTGAGATTTATATCGAATAACCACGCTCTGCTACCAATTGTTGACTTTGGTTAGAATTATTAATGAAACTGATTCCAATATTTATTAATTGGACATTATATTTATTGAATTACAAGAGAGAGAACAAAATATAAAAATGAAACTAATATTGAAACAAAGGAACTTTTTTCTGTTTTGGTAAGCGCCTATTTACCTGTGAGCTTACACACACTCTGTGGTAACAAATAATTAATATATGTACAACATTATATTTTCTAGGCTAATATCTGAAAAAAAACGATATATATATTTGAAGCATTCTCCATCTTTATCTAGAGCCTTTACAAACTGCTTACATAAACCTAGCTTCAAATGTAATGGTGGTAGAATGATTTTTTCCCGAGACACCAAAGGTTTGCTAATAACATTAGCTTTTACTACTGTAAGTTCATCTCGAAGAGGCCATTTGTTTGCTTTCCAATGTATTTGCCGTGCCCTGCTATCCCACATGTATAGAAAACAAGGATACTTGGTGTATCCGCTTTGAAATCCCAGTATAAAGTTAACCATTTTTAAAACAACGCAAATAAACCAATTATGCTCATTGTATTTGATTTTATTCAAGATGGTTTTTCTATTTTCAATATTCTCCTTCATTGAAATAGATGCATATTTATTTCCATTATAAAGTAAAACACATTTGAGGCTACGCACGGAACCATCGATAAATAGACGACAATCTTCAGGACGGTATGCGTCTAGATTTAAAATGTGTAGTAAGCCTTTTACATTAATGCAGTAAACTAGATTTGCATCCTGCTGATAGAAAGGAAGGAACGAACTTTCTCTTGTCCGATAAAATGTTACAATGTCATCGTCTTCGAGTTGGCTCTTTTTTTTTAAATCTTGATGCAAGCAGTTCCGCATCTTGCTTTCAAAGTCTCAGGTCACGTGTCAAATCATTCAGTTTTGGTTGTGAAAAACGTTTTGGACATTTTTGTTCTCCATAGTTCTCACTATTAGAATCATCCAGTTCGATATCTATTTGTGTGGTGTCACCTGATTCATCATGAAGAGAATTATTAGCACTGGATGAAAAACTGCGAGGGGACTATTTGGGCTGTGTGTTATTGGAAGTGTGGCTGAATATAGGTATTTTTATATAAGCTTTTTCTTACCATTCCTGTTAAAGTGTTTCAAGTCTTGTACGCAAAAGTAACAATTATTGCCCTGCAATATGCAAACCCCTTTTCTCTCAAAAGTTGAACTTAACGTTCCCCAGTTACAAAAACGGTTTTAAAGTTCTTCCATTGATTTTTTCAAAGAAAAATGGCCCAATAATAGAAGAAGAAGTGAACGAACACAAAACTGTAACTCTGGGCTGATGAAGTGCATTTCTGTAAAATTCCTAGAGTTTTCTGTTGCCCAAATGCGGCTATTTTGAATGTTAAATTCTCCATTTAGAGAAAAGTGAGCATCATCTGTCCACAGAACATTCGACAGCCAGTTTTCATCAATATCAATTTGCCGGAAAACCCATGCAGCGAATTCTTGACGCATCTCAAAATCGCCAACTTTCAGCTCGTGAAATCTTTGAATTTTGTATGGGTACCCACAATAGAGACATTAAGTGAAGCGTTTTCGGATATCACAATCATACTCGGCGATTTTAACGCCAAAAGTTCAACTTGGGGATCACCTGTCCAGGATAACAAAGGTCAGCAGGTTGAGGACATGCTAACCGACCACGACCTTACACCGTTAAATAAGGGAGAGAACACCTATCTATCCAAGTCCACAGGGACAGAATCCGCAATAGACATCACAGAGTTAAATTACAACATCGCACCCACAACACAGTGGAAAATCCTGAAAGGTGCAATCAGTGACCACAGACCAATTTTAACAACCCTAAACTTAAAAATTGAGAATGTCGAACAGAATAAAAGAACATGGAACTTTAGGAAAGCCGACTTGAAAAAATTCACAGAAAAACTTGAAGAACTGTGCAACGAAAAATTCTTCTTGGAAAAATTCTCTTCGAACATATCCAAAGATGCAAAAGCATCGATACCTAGAAGTAGATGTAAATACCTGTGGATACCTTAATGGAAGGACCACAACATCGAGGCAATGATTTCAGAGAGAGAGACAATATCAATGAACTTTTTAAAACAAATAAAACAGAAGCAAACAGAAAGGAACTCATTGGAATTATTCACAAAATATAACAAGAAATTTGGATATGCACACAAGAGAAATGGCAGAATTATGCGATGAAATGGATCAAAGAAAGGACAGCCAACACTTAGAGTGTTAGAAAACAATCAAAACCAACACCATTCCTTAAATACTCTAACCGATATGAATAGAACAGCGAGAACGAACAAACAGATAGCTGACATAAGTGCTTAATATATTTCAAGCACTTCCAGACCCAACTACACGAATAAAGACAGGACTCTAAAAAATAATATAAACAAGTTAGTTAAACAAACAATAAAATACAATCTACAAGATATTTTCTCGAGAAACTTCACGCTGAATGAGCTAAACTCATAAATAGAAAAGTTTAATCCAAGAGGTCACCAGAAGATGATCTAATCTTTGGTCAAATGATTAAACACTTTGGAGACAAAGCTAAAAATCAACTCCTACGAATACTGAACATATAATGGCAAACTGGTAAACTACCAAAGAATTGGAAGATATCAATTATAGTGTCAATACTGAAACCAAACAAAGATCCCAAGAAATATAAGAACTATCGGTCAATTGATCTCACCAGCATACTTTGTAAAATAACAGAACGAATTATCCACTCTAGGCTCATAGTCTGGCTCACTAACAATAATAAAATAAACTTCTACCAAACTACCTATAGATCAAGACACTGTACACCTGATCAACTGTTCCACTTCTGCCAATCAATAATAGATTCTTTCCAGGAAAAACCGCCAAAGAAGACAACGGCCGTATTCCTGGATATGACCTCAGCTTTTGATCGAGTGAGGAAGGAGAAATTACTTGAAATGCTGCACAACATCGGAGTAAGAGGAAAATCCTTAATCTGGATTGCAGACGTCTTAAGGGAAAAAGGATAAAGGTTTGGTTCAATGGAGAATTTTCCAAGGACTGAAGAACATGGGCTGGTGTAACTCAGGGATCTGTGCTCAGTCCTCTACTCTATCTGCTATATATTAACGACATCCATCCTTACTTCACTGAAGACACAAAGGTTGCCTGTTATGCAGATGATATAGCCATATGGCACACAAGTAGCAGTATAGAAAAATCAGTAAAAATACTGAACACATCAATGAGAGGACTGGAGAAGTGGGCAATGGAACTCCAAATGACCATAAACCCAATAAAACCAAGCCTATTCGTCTTCTCCACTGACAGGGAGAGAAGGCATAAATATAACCACAAAATAAGCATAAACAACCAAATAATTGATAATATTAGAGATCCAAAATACCTAGGCGTGATACCGCAGTCCTGGATCTTTCCAGTTGGTCTCGAGGACCACGCCATCACCATCTCCTCAGCGGCGAAGTACGCGGTCTACGTATTCATCGTAGATCGCAAAATGCGTGGTGTCTCTGGAGACTCACTGGCGATTCTCCACCAAACTCTGCAGCGCTTGCAGAGGCGCCATATACATTGTACATAGTGTATATAATGCATATTATCTTTTTTTTTTTTTAAATAGTGCAAACTGTGCTCTTTGCATGAATTGACAATATGTCAATAAAATTATTTTAATTGTCATTGATAAGGAATTGCGATTTCAAGAACACACACAGTGTGGCAAATAATTTTTAAGACTCGCGCTAGATAAAAGCCAATAGCAGAGCCAGTTATAAAATTGCGCATGCGAATATATATTCGAAGCCTTATCTAGCGCGTGGCTTTGTTTCAGCCATTTTGGTTAACTCTTTAAAACCATACAGGCGATTTTTGAAAAGTAAAACTTTTGTTCGTCGGAATTCTGAGATGGAACAGAGAGCGGTCATTAAATTTAATGCAAAACTTGGTAGAAGTGCATCGGAAACATATATTTTGATGAAACAAGTTCATGGTACGTTATGTTTGAATAAATCAAATGTTTCCATTTGGCACAAACGTTTTTCGGATGGAAGAAATACGCTAGAAGATGATAAGCATACTGGACGACCAAGTTCTTCGAAGACACCAGAAAGTATAGAAAAAGTGCGAGAATTTGTTGCAAACAATCGCAGTGCATCCCTGAGAATGATGGCAGAGGTTTTACACATCAACAAAGAAACGATTTGAACCATTCTGCATTAAGATTTGGGTAAAACTAAAGTCTGTGCTAAATTTGTTCCACACACTTTAACGGGCGACATTGCAGGTACATCATTTCTGCCTATGAAAATGATTCAAACTTCCTGAAATCAATTGTTACGGGTGATGAAACATGATGTTTTCAGTATGACCCAAAGACAAAGCGCCAAAGTGCCGAATGGAAGTCAAAAAACTCTCCACAAGCCAAAAAAACGTGAAAAGTGCCATCAAAAATAAAAACAATGCTGATTACCTTTTTCGATAGTAGAGGTATTATTCACAAAGAATTTGTTCCCGCTGGACAAACCATTACTGGAGAGTATTATTTAAACGTTTTGAAACGTTTGATTGCCAGAAATCGTCGCATTCGTCTAGAATATCGCGATGAAGACATTTGGTGTTTGCTGCATGATAATGCACCGAGTCACTCCTCACTCATTGTTCGTCGCTTTTTGGCCAAAAATAACGTCTGTGTGTTGAATCATCCTCCGTACTCGCCTGATTTAGCACCATGTGACTTTTATTCATTCCCAAAAATAAAATTCAAGTTAAAAGGTTTTTTTTTATGATATCCCGACCATCCAGACAGCTGCGACGAGCACTTTGGAGGCGATTCCTCAAAATGGCCTGCAAGAGGCATTTAATTCCTTATTAAATCGTTGTAACATATGTATTGAATCTGGAAGGGATTATTTCGAATAAAAAAATAGTAGAAATTGAATTAGTTTGTTTCTGTTTTATTTTACAAACCCATTCTTAAAAATTATTTGCCACACTGTGTAATTAGCACCTCAAATAGAGCTACCAAAGAACTAAACATTCTGCGAAGGCTATGTGGAACAAATTAGGGAGCAAAACCCAGAATTATCAGAACAACATATACCACCTTAATAAGGCCGATAGTGAAATATGTAACACTCGTATGGGCTCCCTCAAGCTCATCACTAAAAGGAAGACTAGACAGTGTTCAAGCAAAAGCGGCCAAAATAATCACTGGTGCTGTTTAATCCACTAACAATGAGAAAATTCAGAGAGAATGTAGTCTAGACCTACTCGCTCGAAAGCAGAAGACAAAATAAAAAAAATTAAATTCACCAATAGCTTAAAAAGTGAAGAAACCTAACACATATCCCATTAAACGTATTTAAACTGGACACAAAAAGAAAGACTCAAAATATCTTCAACACGACAACGATATTAGAAAGGGCATAAATATGAAACACAATGACTTTAAATTCAAGAAGAACCAATATTTCCAACCCCAGTGCTATCAAATTTAATCATCAATCTTAACATGAATTACCCCTGCACAAAAAAGAGAGAGAACAATAAGAAACCCCATAACAAAGAACAATACCGTTGATTATCCTTCCAATATTAAGAATGCCATATATTCCATATAATGCAACGAATGCAAAACCAAATATGTTGGCGAAACTGGCAGACATTTAAATATAAGAATATCAGAACATAAGCGAAATATCGATAATCAAGACAGTAGATCTTTAGTATACCAACATATAAGAGAAACAGGCCATTCCTTCTCCCTATCAGAACCAAAGACCCATTACTCCAACATCCCCAATAGACTACAAAGACTTATCATAGAATCCATCATATCCAGAAAGCACAATAGTATTAACAGAAGAATAGATATCCCGGAAGTTTATAACATTATATTCCCTGAGCCCACCCCATAACCTCCAAGTGAAGCACGCGCAATAGAAGCCCGCGTTGATTATGCCTCAAAACAAATGTAAACAACTATTGTATTTTAGAGGACTTTATTTAAGTTTAAATATTATTTTATTGGCGTATTAAGGATGTAAAATAGTTTCTCCCGTAGAAGGGCTTACTTGCCCGAAAGCTCGAGATATTTTTAAATAAAAATATTTTTAAAAGAATCTTTTCCCTGGAGGATTTATGTTTTTATTTTAATATTGATTCAAGGGATTATTTTTATCGAAAGAGAGAACAATAACATACTTAAAAAGAAAGGACTTGACACAATTGGTTTAAACGATCAGAGAAATTATTTGTTGTTGTTATTTCTCCATTGTGTAAAGTTTACACGAATTCCATGAGTGCATGCTACTCGAGTTGTTTTATGATAAGCAGCGGCCTCTCTCAAAGCTCCTGTTTAGTGCATCTAATGCAAGCCACAATGTCTTCTGGAGCTGCAGGTGCTTAGCTACATTTTGGGCAAGTGGGGTAGATTTTGTTGTAATTTTATATCTTCAATGACTTGAGATGGCTTATTCTAAATCTTGGAAGTGTCTTCGGATGCTGTCTATTTCTGATGTTCAGAGCTCCTCCTGGGTCCACTTCACTGTACCAACTGTGCACGGGGAAATAAGCCCTGTCTTGGAACTGCTAGGACAGGGATGCCCACCCCGCACTCACCCTTGGGGATAGGGGAGTAGAGGCGACTCTGCGTGCCTCTTCCTCGCGTCGGGGTGCCACTGGCTGATCGTCAATGAAAACTGTAAGCTGGCCATCTGCCCGTGGTTGGCTGGCGCGAGGAGCCACGTGTCTTGAAACTCTTGGGTCTTCGCTCTGTGTGTGCGCCATTGGGATCGTCCTTGCCCTGCGCGCCATGAAAAACCAAGGGGTGCACACAGTAATACCACCATCCCGCCTTCGCGCTGTTCTCTGTGTAAACCTCGGAACCTCAAAGGTCCTTGATTCGTCGGCAGATTCAGGGAGTACTGTGAACAAAGGGTACGAGGGCCAAAGGGGGGGGGGGAGTCCTATTGGAGCGTAGAACGTGTTAAGCCAAGTCCGAACGGGAGGGCTCGGTCAGCAACCTTGCCAAGAACTCTCGGAGACGCCTGTGGGTTTATTGGTCATCCCCATGGAGCCAAACCATAATGGCGGGCGCGAGGGGCCAAACAATGGCCGCTCGGTGTATGGAGAATGCATCATTCTTTTGGTACGGTGGCCTAGGTAATGCATTTATGGACCGAAAGGTCTGGGTGGCCATTGCTTCTAGGATGTACCAACTGTGTTGGGCCTGGGGCCCTAGTTCTGAGCATGGAGAGTGGGTAGGACTATGTGCCTGGCATCTGCAGCCCTCGACACCCGACTCGCGGGTAGTAGCGGTCTGTACTTGGCTGCCTGAAATAGGGTGGTAGGGGCTAACTGATCACGACAGAACATTGTGGAACTCAGTGGAAGAGTTATCAATGCTAATAGGGGTCTGTGACAGGAGTGACGTCCAGTTGCAGATTACGTAAAATAGGGAGGCTTGACGGCTACCTACATATGCTGATCAGCAACTTCCCGTGGTGCGTCCTGAGCACGTTTCTAACAAGAACGTGGCCAACGCTGACAGCTCGTCGGACAAGTCTGGAAAGACGGATATGCCCAGTTCAGCCTTGCGTGACATGGTGGCGTTCTGGTGTCATTATAATACAGATCACCCCCCCACGCCGAAATGTCAATACGAAATATAAAAATTGACCTTACCAATGAGTTTCAGGTAGCGCCTGAGAACGGGTGGGAGGTAGATCCCTCTTACCGTGGAGTGAACGAACTAGTCAGAGCTGATGGGCCAGCTCGACATATTGGGTCTAATAACTTCTAATGCATCTCTCTTGAAAAAAACCCTGAAGACAAGGATAAGCCTGAGGACGCTCAAATTCCCTCGGACTCCGAGCGTATGCTCAATAATACCTCGTTGGATATTTCTAATAATTCCCCTGCCGCGCCCACTAATGACCTAGGGAAGTCCCCTATGGAAGCAGACACCCTCCGCACAGCGAGAGTCGACACGACTCGAAAGGGTAGGCAGGGTGTCCACTTGAGTCCGCGAAAAGTGACGCGGCCGCCTGAGGATTTGAGATCAGGTGCCTTCCGCACAGCTAGCTCTGGATACCCAGAGCGAGAGGATAGGAAGAATCGTTCATCCCCCCCTGATATCCGCCTCAACAAGATCATCAACATGGAGATCTCTGTGGATTCTTTCCTGCTGATTGACCCTTCGTCTGAGGCGAGAATCGGCTCAATAGTCGGGGGTTGAGATGGATGCTACCAAGGCAGGGTACATCAATGACCAGAATAAAATGAATGCGTTTCTAAATCAGGCATTGACACTCCAGAAGAAGTGCACGGAGCTTAAAGAGCTTACCGAGGCGTTCCAGGACTCCCTAGATACCATACGTCGAGGGAGGAAGATTGGAAATGTTCATACAAACATCCTCGAGCAATGCTTCGATAAGTTTCTCAAGAAACATAGGTCGGCTCTTAAAGAGCTCGAGCTCCTGCGGGTGAAGAAGCGGAACCTGGAGGAAAATATTCTCAGTCCGACCACCCTGCAGTATGGCATAGAGAAGGGAGTGGCAGCGGCTCTTTTAGAGTCTCTGAAACTAGCTGAGGTCGAGGTATGTCCTCCCATTGACACTTCCCCAGTCCTCCCTAGAGAGAGACGCCCCGAAACGAGAAGACAGAGGAGCCCGCAAGGGCAAGGGCCGGGGATTACTGCCCTGAAGTAGAGGGAGACCCGGTCCATATACTAACTAGAGACGAGAAAGCTGTTCCGCCATCTCCCCCAAAACAACCTGTTCACACTAGGAACAGCGAGATGGCGGAATAAAAGAGAAAGAAGAAAAGGGTTAGGGAGCCTTCAGAAAAAGAGGAAAAGAGTAGGACTGAGGTGACAGCCGGATCAAAAGAGGACCCACCGAGGGGGTGAAAGAACCTCCTCCCCCGAAGAAGATCAGGGCTAAAGAGGTTAAGGATCCCCCAAAGGCGGCCAAGACCACCAAGCTAGAACCACCAATGGTCAAGGGCCCCCTAGATGGAAGGAGGACCTGACCCTGGTAGTTGAGTGGAGTGAGGATTCGGGGTCCGGGTTAATGCTCGCGGTGCTGAAAAGCATCGCTGGTAGAATTTCTGGGCACCGCTATGACCTCAAAATGATTCGGGGTGGGGGATCTGAGGCTTTCATATTGAAGAACTCCGAGGACAAGAAACTGGCCGTGGAGGCCATAGAGAGGGAGCCTGCACTGAGGCTAGGAGGCCTCAAGAGGGTCAGGAGGGAGCTGATTCTCTTGGGTGTCAACTCTGACATCAAAGAGGAGACGCTAAGAGAAATGGTGGTGCACCAAAATTCGGGGTGTGGGGACTTCTTGGAAGGATACATGAGATTGTATCCAAAGAGTACAAGGAGGCCCTACGCAACGAATTAGATAATTTCGGGCATAAAGGAGGCCACCATGAAATCCCTCCTTGGCAAGAAGAGGTTGAAGATAGGTGCCAGGATGGTACCTATCAGGGTGAATGAGGCAATGTCAACTTGCTCCAGGTGCCTCAGGCCCGGTCTTATCGCTGGACCTGCGAACATCCTGGGAGGTATGGGAGGTGCAAGGGCGTGCACTCCAAAGAACAGGGATGCGATATGAAGCCGAATTGTTGGCTCTGTTTAGAGGCCAACAAGAGGTACGGCAGGAAATATGACTCTAATCATTTCCCCCGGAGTACGCAGTGATCGGTGAAGGCCTGGTACGTGAACGCGAGGCGATGGTAGAGGGGCCAAACAAGGAGGTGTGGAGGTTCGTGCAGCTAAATTGCGCTCGTTCGAGGAGGAGCTCCGAGGAGCTAGACCGGATCATTAAAAGTGATTGCCCTCATGTTATTCTGGTGCAGAATATGTACCTAGAGGATGATGTGAGGATAGGTCTAGATACTCGTTACAGCCTTTTCTCTAGCGAGTGCAACAAAGCCGCCTTACTGGTCCGGGGAGATCTTCCTTGTTTGGGTTGTGGGCCCTGGGAGGAGGGGGTGGCTGTACAGATCGAGGCGGCGGATCTAAAACTGGTCTACCTCTCTACGTACATACCACCTCAGGACAACGACCTCGGTAAGCTGGACTTCTTAAATGATTTTTTTGTTTGGGAAAGAAGGGCACGAATCTGGATTGGAGGGGATTTTAACGCGCGCACTTAGCTGTTTGGGGACAGGGAGGAAAATTCTAAAGGAAAGGCGCTGGTCGATATTGTTATTGGTCAGAGTCTGAAGATTTGGAACGTCTATCGTGAATCGATGATTGCCACGGCAAACGATGAAAGCATCATAGACTTCTCCCTGGCAAGAACGAGCAGGATGCGGCGTTTGAGGTGGGAAACGGACCCCACGGGCGTGAGCGGCCACAAAAACATCAGGTTTGAGGCCAGCTGTGAAGTGGAACCGCCATCAGTGGAGAGAGTTCCTCAGTAAAGCATAAGGAGACCTAACCTTGAGAGATTTAGACGCCGGTTTGCTTGCACACTTGGATATAGATTGGTTGAAGCAGTTGACAGATTTTCTATTAATAGCATGGTCAATGAGCTCCACCAGGATATAACCAACACGTGCAAAACCTTGGGGTCTGGATCTGGAAAGTTTACCGCATTCAAAAGGCTTAAACAGCTTTGGTGGAACGAGGAGCTGGAGATCGAGAGGAAGAGAGTCAGGGCCATGAGGAAGCTATTCCAGAATAGTACGGGCGAGAAGAGAGAGTTAGGAGAAGAATAGTTTTCCAGAAGGTCCTAGCAGGGTACAAGAGACACACCAAAAGGGCGAAGAGAAAACACTGGAGGAAGCAGTGCAAACCGTATTGATGATTAATCCATACGGTCTCCCTTACAGGGCTGTTTCTGGAAAGATAAGGTGCTCCGCTAACTTGAGGCTACTTGAAGGGGAAGATGGGTTAAAGACCCGGGACCTAAAGGAGACCCTGGACCTCATCTTGGATCGGCACTTCGGAAACGAGGAACCAAAGGACGAGATCTCTCTGAACACTTGTGGTTTGGTGGATCCGCCCTTTTCTGAGAATGAGGTGAAACTAACGGCTTTCGAGTTCGGGAACAGGAAATCTCCTGGTCCCGACGGGATCGATAACACGGTCGTGAAAGCCCTGGTAAGGATGAAGGTTATTCAATAGGTGCCTGGACACTGGTACTTTTCCTGAGACATGGAAAGTTGCCCGAGTAGTGCTTCTCGAAAAGTCTGGTAGAAAGGGTAATTCTCCAAATGATTATCGTCCGCTTTCTTTACTAGCGTGTCTAGGTAAGGTCCTGGGTAGCCTACTAGCTCAGCGACTGAAGCACTGGCTAGAGAGTAATGAGCTCCTTTCCTCTTCCAAACATGGTTTTAGGGAAAGCAAATCGACAACCACAGCTCTGAACGAGGTGTTAGAGGGGGTTGAGATGGGCTAAAATAAGGGTGCTTGGGTTCTTCTCGTGGCCCTGGACATTGATGGCGCGTTATACTCCATGAGCTGGAACAAGCTGATGAGAAGTTTGATGGACATGGGTTTTCCAGATAATTTGTGTAGCTTGGTTCGTGACTTCCTGAGGGATAGACGGATTATTGGTGGGCAAAGGTTGGAAGGAAAATGTGCTAGGGGTTGCCCCCAGGGCTCTTGCTGCGTACATATTCTGTGGAATATCCTGGTAAACACCGTTTTCCAGGAGGAGCTACCTGAGGGAGCCAGGCTGGTTCTCTATGCCGACGACCAGTTCCTCATCATTGAGGCTGCTTAGAGAGCGAAGGCTGAGAAGTGTGTTGAAACTTCTCTCCAAATCCTCTCGAACTGGACCCATGACTCTGGCCTTAAGTTGAATGTCTCGAAAATTAAAGCCCTCAGCTTTAAGTCTAGGGACATAAGAACTAAAAGGAAAGGGATCAAATGGGAACACGAGCCGGTTATCTGGATGGAAGGACGGAGGGTAGCGTTGGTCAATAGGATGACCATCCTGGGGGTAGTCATTGATGACAAGATGGGTTGGCAATACCAGGCGGAGGAGATGGTGGAGAGAGGCAGGGAGGCGTTGTGCAGGCCTGTTGCGGTTGGCTCTCAACAAGGGGGGTGGGAAGAAGGGTACTATTTTAGGAACCTCTACCTGTCCTGTGTCGAGCCAATCCTGCTATTTGCTTCCAGGGCTTGGTGGCACCGAAACAGGCATCAGAAGGTGGCAACAACTCTAGAGAGAGTGCAGAGGACAGCGGCACTCAGAATCACAGGGGGATATCGCACTGCCAGCACGGAAGCCTTATTGGTCCTCGCTGGGCTTATTCCCCTGGGATTGAAACTAGAGAAGGAGACCATCAGACAGAAGATCTGAGAGAACAGAAAAGAAGATGCCCTGGAACTTGAAGCGGGTGCCCTGAAATGGAAGAGGGACCCAAGGAAGCCTCCGCAGTGGTTGCCAAGGAGGAATTGGAGTCCTGGAAGGCCGACAGTGATTGGCACGGAGGTTTTCACTGATGGGAGTAAGTCTGGAACCAATACTGGAGCTGTGGTAGTTATTTTCACTAATGGAGAGCTGATCTTCCAAGAAGGCTTAACACTCAGAATGGACGAATTGGTCTTTTCAGCCGAGCTGGTTGCGATCAGGGAAACCCTCAGAGTGTGTGCCGAGAAGAACTTCAGCCCGGACCGCCTCTATTCAGATTGTATGTCGGCCCTCGTCGCCATCAATCTGAAGAAAGGGCAACTCGCGCATCAAATAATCCAGGAGTTGTAGATAATGATGCGGGTTCCGGAGCTCCATTGGGTTAGGGGATACAGCCTCATCGAAGGTAATGAGTTCGCAGTCAGGCTCGCTAAGGTAGGATGCTTACCTGCTTACCTTGTCTCTAAGTTCTCCTGTGTGAGTCAAGTGTTGTTTGGCACATCTACTATCAGTGAAAATCCATATATCGTGATGTTTAGTGTTTCTGATGGATTTTAAGGCTTCATGGTTCATTAGTTCTGATCTGAAAACTGAGCAAAAATATTGGTTTCTTCTATTTATTTTGTCAATGCCACTTATGGTTTTATTGAGAGAACCACTGCCAGTGTGTCCCAACTCGTCTCTGCTACCATCGGTATATATAGTTATTGCATTTTTAGGAATTTTATTAATTATTTCTAATAATTGTTTTAAGAATTCTGGATTTTGTTTTTTTTTGTTGGTGGGTTCATTTAAAGTGGCATCAAAATAACATTTTGTTTGTGGTTCGCATTAATATATTTTTTCTGCTAAATAAATATTTTCCATTTTATATTTTAAAAATCCATTTCTTTTAGCCAGGTGGAGAGGGCCTTCTTTTTTGAGACTTATATTGGATTCCCAATTAAGTATGTAATTGGAAGTTCTGTGTTTGTTTACATAACTCTTGATTTTGTTTATGTATTTTGGCAGATTGTAGCTTATTCTATCCTTTAAAGGCATAATTTCTGCCTCGTAAAGTACGATATCATTAGGGCAGGTATTTCGAAGACCTGTAATAATTCTAGCTGCTCTTAGTTGTATCCTTTACAGTGTTTTGAGATTTGTTTCAGATGCTGTACCATAAATTTGATATCCATATTCCAAGATAGGTCTAATTAGAGATGTGTAAGTTAATTTTAGTGTTGTTGCTTCAGCTCCCCACTCTCTTCGTGAAATATATTTGAAGATTATTTGTCGGCTCTTCCTTTTCTAACAACTTCAATATGTTTACTGGAGTTAATTTCTGGATCCAGGGTGTAGCCGAGATATTTAGGATGTTAATTATATTGGAATTGTTGTTCTTTCAGAATATTTTTGGTCTTATTTTGTATAGTTTCTTATCGGTAGTAAAAAGACAGGTTTCAGATTTTTGGAGGTTAAATTCTAATTTATGTATATTAGCAATTTTTTCTAGGTGGAGAAGAGCCTTGTTTAAATCCCTTTCAACTTTTTTCCAGTTAGTGTTGCTGCTCCATAGAATAATGTCATCAGCTAAATTTCTAATATTGGTTTTAAGTGAAATTTTTCTTCTATGCCTGCAATAAATAGGGTGAAGAGATTTGGGCTAAGGACTGATCCTTGTGGTAATCCTTGATACAATTTGAAGGTTTTAGATAAAGTGCCATTATATTTGACTCTGATGTATCTATTTTTAAGGGAATCATTTATCAAAGTGATAGCTTTTCCATTAATTTTGGAATGTTTGTATAATTTTGTAATTAACTTGTTTTTTCATACCTTATCAAAAGCTTGTGTAAGGTCTAAAAAAGCAGCTATGGTGTGGTTAGTTGGTTTTCTGTTTTGTGCATCTTTTACCTTTTGTGTGAAAAATAAGAGTTGGTCTATTGTTCCATGTCCTTTCCTAAATACATATTGTTCTTCTGGTAAGAGATATCTTGTGTCTGGGTGGTAGGTGAGTCGTCTGAGTATATTTTATCCATTAATTTGCAGCATATACTTGTGAGGGAGATAGGTCGGTAGTTTTTTGGGTCATCGGCAGATTTGTCAAGTTTTTAATGGAAATTATTGTTGCAGTTTTCCAGTCTTGAGGCAAATTTTCCAGTTTTCCAGGAGTTATTGAAAATATGAAGAAGTCTTTCTTTGTCAATTTTGCCCAAGTTTAATATCATTTGGCCATTTATTCAATCTGGCTCAAGAGTCTTGTTTAGTTTAATGTTTTCTAATGCATTTGCTAGCTCTTTCATATTGATTTTTTTCATGGAAAATATTATGAGTGCTGGTGACATTTTTACAGTCATGAATAATCTTTCAGCCCTTTTTTCAACTTTCTTATCTTTTATTTCAAATTTGATTTTACTACTTATTTGATATGAATTACCTAAATGATTGGCAGCATTTTTGTCATTAGTTGCTGGGGTACCATCTGTATTCTTAATCATATGTTTTTTTTTTCAGTTTATGACTGGGATCTGTCAATTTGTTTTGCCAAATACCAAAGTGTTGTATTTGGGTTTCTTGGGTTCAGGTTTTCAGAAGTTTGTTTCCATTTTTCCCTTTTCACATTTACGTATAATATTTTTATTTTTGCATTCACAATGTTCAGTTCAGTTCTACATTTGTTTGGTTTTGAGCGCACTTTTTTTGTAGTTCATTTCTTTTAGTTATAAGTGTTTGAATATTTTTTGCCTGGTGTGTATAATTTGGAATCCATTTCTTAAAATTACCTCTCGGTATTGAAACTTTAGCTGCTTTAATAATGGTGTTTTTGAAAGATATCCAATTAGCCTTTTTGAAGTTCCAGAATTTTTCTTATATTGAGCTGGTTTTGGTCTTGGTGCTAATTTCTATCAAATTAGGCAAATGATCACTTCCAATACTTTTTAATATTTGCCATTTGAATTTGTGGAAAATGTCAGGATAGTGAAAACTTATATCAAGTGCTTGTGCAGTTTTATAACTGTAGGAATGGTGGGTAGGATTCCCATCATTTAAGCACATGAAGGCATTGTAATCAAATAGGTTTGATAGTATTTTGCCTCTTGGGTTTGGCGTGGAACATTGTTGATGTTTGGCATTAAGGACACCTACAATTATAGTGTTTTCTGTAAGAAATTGAGCCATTGTTCCATCGTCAATAAGTTTATTGTTTGGAGGGTGATACATATTGAATATGTTGATGGCTTTTTTTTATTGAGGTAGACTTTGATACCTTGGGCTTCGAGGTCTGATGTGTTTTGGAATATTAACGGCTATGTCCTCATAGTACAAATTCTTGATTAAAAATTCCAGGCCACCTCCTTTAAAAGCATATACAGATGGATCTTCAGACCTTACCCTGAGTAATGGAGGGGCCGGAATTAACATGATACTGCAAGATGGAACACACATCAAAATCAAAGAAGGAGCAGAACAGATTTCGTCAAACTTCACTTGTGAACTGACAGCTATCTGGAAAGCCCTTGATGTATGCCTTAACCAACCATCCCTGCATCAAGCAGAAGGAATTTTAATATACAGCGACTCCATATCCGCTCTAGAAGCAATTCAGAAGGGCAATACTAAATTCACACAGAAAATACACTCGTTACTTACCCAACTGGAACCATTGGAGAAGAACTGCATTCTACAATGGATCCCTGCCCATGTTGGGATCGGGTGAATGAAATGGCTTTTGAATTGGCAAAGGAAGCCAGTAAATTGAGCCAAAGGAAAGAACAAATGTCATTATTTGACGCTAATGCTTTGTCAAAATACAAGACAATTAATCAAAAAATAAGAAAATATCAAAATGCGAAATAACTTCTGAGAGAAAAACTATACTATAACAAGACTTAAAATAAAACACTATAAAGGAATGACAATACATCCAGATGGCACATGAACCTATTGGACATGCAACAACTGTCCTGGTGTGGAACTAACACCTACCCACATATTCTCATACCCAGCAATGGCCGCAGCCTTGCAGAAATTTGACATAGACCCAGAGCAGCAGCTTTACACACCCAAGATAGTGGACATTGCTGCTGCTGTGATGGAGATGCATGAAGACATCTGAGGCTCTTTATTGAACACGACAACAACAACAACAACAACATTATTCCAGAGTAAAATAAATCATCAGATATAGATACAAATTTTTCGAATGAATTAAAATAAATATAATCGATACTGAGAGAGAGTTGAATTTAAAAAAAAAAATGAAATTTATTATCTTCGAAAACAAACCGTATCTAAAATATCAATTTATTTTTGCTACATGTTTTAATTTGCATTTACCTATTTTACAAATCTCTGATTGTATTTAAAAATAGTCAACCAATTCTTCTTTTTTTGGCGAAGTGGTGTTTTATTAATTTGTTATTTGATATTATTAGGGTTCTTTCCTGGTATTCAAAAATGAAAAAATACGTGGCGATCAGGTATATTTTTCAATTTATCAAACAATTTGGCCGCTGAGTCTCTGATTCTGGTAGAGCGCCATCTGGCGAATAAAATTGTAACTAAAATCAATTTCGAATTTTTCATTATTTGCCATAAAATATCCCATTGCATCCTGAACACAATGGTGTTTACCGCATTGCTCTAGTGCAAATATTCGCGGAGTTATTAATTTTTAAAATAGTGCGGGACTTTTGGATCACCCTGTATATATGCCTGTGTATGTATGTATGTCGGCTAAACACGTCCACAATACATAAATATTCTGACTGAAATTTGAGCAGTATATTGATTAGAATCTGGAAAAACTCAGTTTTGCAACGCAAATTTGCCCTTTCGCTCGCAAGCAGCGCCTCTAGCGGTGAAGATGGGAGGTAATACCAACTGACCTAATGTTCATTTAAAACGTGGCAAACATCACTGCTTGTCCGCCTTTATCTGATTGAGTGATGGTTATTTATTTTTTGTTTCTTAAGCCTTCAATCAGACGGTTCTCATGTGAGTTGCTTGGGGGAAGAGAGCGGTTCACTATATCCTTTTCTTGGTGGTTATGTTATGATATGGCTGCTTCGACTTTACTAACTATTCTGATGGTTATGGAATTTGTAGATATCTAATTTTCAAGCTTTTGTATAAAAAAGTTAATTATACATGTGTGTGTGTGTGTGTGTGTGTGGGTTAGGGTAGCTTTTAACAGGTTGACTATTTTATTGGAGTTATAAAATCAAAAGACCTTAACTAAACGTATCCATAGTCATTGCTCAATTCAAACTTTTAAAACAGGAGAAACTCAGAATATCTTTAAAAAATTAGGTTTTCTCATTATATTTTATCATTTATTCAAAGATATTTCTATAGCCCCTCTGAAATTAGAAATTTTCCAATTTATAACTCTACTAGCCGAATGAACCGGGCAACGCCCGGGTTTTACCCGATTAAATGTTTTTTATCCAAATACTATTCGTTACAATTATAAATTGGGGCCGTGAATGTCATTCTTGTAAAACGTCCCACTCCAAACTTTGTGTCTGAAAAGCGATGTTTTTACAGAGAGATGATCTGGCTTTATGTCTTCTGCTCGAATGAATGTTTTTCTTTTAGAATCTAATTCCGGCATACTAAAAATGAACGGGCTTCTACGTGGTCTCTGCTTTTTGGATTTTTCCCCGATATAATGATACATGATATAATTATCCATGATACAGGAATATTGTCATCATGATTTTCTGACTAAAAAAAAAAAACAACTATTTTGCCCAGATCCTGTCAATTTCAATTTTTCTTGGCTAAAAATCCGATAAATATTTCTTCCAGATTTTTCTCTATGTCCTGTTAAAATACGTTTTACATGTACATTAGGTCAGCTGATATTACCTACCATCTTCACCGCTAGAGGCGCTGCTTGCGAGCGAATGGGCAAATTTGAAACGCAATTCGCAAAAAACTCGAAGAATATTTGGGAAAGAGACCTGAAAATTTCACTCTAAGTTTTTCCAGATTCTACTATATATGCAGTCAGATTAGTTACATATTGTAGACATGTATAGCCGACAAACATACATACATACATAATTACACTGACTTTTATATATATAGGGATAAGCAGTATTACCTATTCACCAGTATCCGTTTCTTAAGCCCGTTATCTGAAGAAATTTGGAATCAAATTTTTTTAGCAATACTCAACAAATATAAATTTGTTACTAAGAAATCCCATAACAAAGATCAATAACATTGATTACCCTTCCAATATTAAGAATACCATATACTCCATAGAATGCAAAGAATGTAAAACCAAATATGTAGGCGAAATTGTCAGTCATTTAAATATGGGAATATGTTGCTTTGCTTAGAATTTTTAATGAAACTGATTCCAAGAATTATTAATTAAACCATATATTTATTGATTCACAAGAGAGAGAACAAAATATAAAAGGAAAAGGAACTTTTTTCGTTCGGTTAGCGCCTATTTACCTGTGAGCTTACACACACTCTACGGTAACAATTAATCTATATATATATACTAGCGGATGTACCCGGCTTCGCCCGTGTTTTACCCGAGTAAAGGTTTGTCTAACGAATCTCTCGATAAAGTGAACATTTTTTCCCGGTCCCTTGAAAAATACTCGATAAGTTGAATAAAATCAATATTAATCGGTACCCGAGTAAAGGTCTGTGTATCGAACATTTGTTAAAACAATTCACTATAAACTTATAAAAAGAAATAGATATATTTGATAATTTGAAACTGATAAAGTGATCATTTTTTCCCGGTCCCTGTGTGCCGTGTCATTTTGAATTTTGTCTTTCCTAATTTTCTACATTACAAAATCATCTTTTTTCTAGTGAACATTTTTTCCCGGTCCTTTGAAAAATACTCGATAAGGTTGAATAAATTCATGGTCATTTATGGAAGATGGACGAAGTTCCCGGAGGTCATCTTGGGCAAGCTCCCGCGAGGCTTTTTTTCTTGTCTACTTGGCATAGCTGTGTCACCAACTCTGCCCTGATTGGTCGGTGGGTACTTGGACTGTCGGCCGGCGGCCGGGCGAATCCATTCTCTCACGGGGTGGGGCAGACCCAAGGTCATCAGGAGCAGCAAACCTAAGCCTATCTCCGTCTCAATGGTGGCGCTGCTTGCGAGTTAAAGCTACAAATCTGCAAATAACTCTAAGGATATTAAAGATATTCAAGATATTATATTTCGTAAACCTTTCCGGGGATATGCCTAATAATATCCCAAATTTTCACGGCGATTGGATGTATGGTTTTTGAATCCATAGAGGACACACATACACACAAACACACACACAGACAGACATTCAATTTTATATATAGATATAAAAATGAATGTCTGCCTGTGTGTGTGTGTACTCTATAGATTCAAAAACCGTACATCCAATCGCCGTGAAATTTTGGGATATTATTAGGTATATCCCCGGAAAGGTTTTCGAAAAATAATTTCTTGAATATCTTGAATATCCTTAGAGTTATTTGCAGATGTATAGCTTCAACTCGCAAGCAGCGCCACCATTGAGACCGAGATAGGCTTAGGTTTTGGTCCACGCCTGATGACCTTGGGTCTTTCAGGGCTAATAAATTAAGTAAAACTAATTCAAATATTAGTGCTTTATAATGGCTATCTCCTTGAGGTTACCTATTTAAAAGTTTATTTCATAATTTTAGATTGTATAAGAAACATATTTTCATTTAAGTAGTGTACTTTATTTTAAAAAGATTAAATAAATATGGGAATAAATAAAACGTTATTCCAATTATTTTCCTCAACTAGAAATCAATAATATTTTTATTTATTCACGTAAGTTAATTTGTTGAAATCTAAAAGGAAACACGGGAGACGGGGAGATATTTGGCCGCATGTGGAACTTGCCTTCTCATTGGTAGTGACGTCACGGTGGCTATTGCCTCATCTGGTATTGCAGCAACTCTTTTGGACGGTGGTCGAACAGCACATTCAGCGTTGAAATTGCCATTAAATATGCAGGTAATTGAAACTCCAACATGTAATATTAGCAAATATTCTGGGATGGAAAAAGTACTAAGATCATGTCAGCTTATAATATGGGATGAATGCACCATGGCAGACAAGAAATCTTTGGAAGCACTCAATCGTACATTAAAAGATTTGAGAGGAAATGAGCAACTCTTTGGTGGTGCACTCATTTTGCTAGCTGGTGATTTTCGACAAACTCTACCAGTTATACCACGTTCAACACCTGCAGATGAATTGAATGCATGTCTAAAATCATCAGTGTTATGGCGGTATGTGGATAAAATATCTTTAAAGACCAATATGCGTGTTCAATTACAACAATTTGAATCTTCTGAACGATTTGCAAAACAATTGTTTGATATTGGGAATGGTAAAATGGAAATAGTCGTTTGGGTTAGTGAGCGTGCTATATTGTCAGCCAAAAACATTGATGTGAATTTAATTAACTGTACAATACAAAATAAAATACCTGAAGAAGGAACAACATAGAAATCCATAGATACTGTTGTTAATCCCGATGAATCAGTTAATTATCCAATAGATTTTTTAAATTCATTGGATCTACCAGGAATGCCACCGTATATTTTACCTTTGAAAATTTGTTCCCCAATCATCCTTCTACGAAATATAAATCCACCGCGACTATGCAATGGGACTAGGCTATCAGTAAAAAAAAATGAATAACATAATTGAGGCAACCATTTTGAATGGAAAATATCAAGGTGAAACATGTATTGCTACCGCGCATTCCTATGATACCAATGGATACTCCATTTGAATTCAAACGCTTACAGTTTCCTGTACGACTAGCCTTTGCAATGACCATTAACAAAGCACAGGGACAATCATTGCAAGAATCAAATATTAATTTCTATATATATATAAATGAATGTATGTGTGTCTGACTGTCCTTTATGCCTGACCAAACCACTCATTGGAACGCCATGAAACTTTGGGAAGTTATTTAGTATAGTACTAGGAAGGTTTCTAGAAAAAAAAATTGAAATAACTTTTCGCCTAAAAATAATCAAGATAAATATTCTAATTTATCTGTTATATAATTCAACAATCTGCTCCAAATATTATCATGATGATACGATGATATTGTAATGTAGAAAATTAGGAAAGACAAAATGAGACAAGAATAATGATACAATTCCAAGGCAAGATACTATTCCTTTAACTTCCAATTACCGAGGGAACCAATTAATATTGATTTTATATAACTTATCGAGTATTTTTCAAGGGACCGGGAAAATATGTTCACTTTATCGAGAGATTCGTTAGACAAACCTTTACTCGGGTAATGTAGGATTGTGTTTATGACCTTGTCTTGTCTAACTCTGAGATCCTCCTCCGCAATTCTTACAAACCTGACTCTGAAATAACGCGCTTTGTATCTAGGCTAGGTACACTTAAAACAAATTCGATTTAGGTATTCCGTTATTTTTTATTTTATTGCAGGTTTTCTTCTGATAGTTTGGTTTTTGTACAAAATTTTGATTACAAGGTAGTCTAGGAGTAGAGGTTTAGGGCGATGGATTTTTCTGCTAGTGCCTCGGAGCGGGGACATGGGGCTTGGCATAGTCCTGGTAGTTTCTTGTGACCGTCGGAGAATTCCTTTGTTGCACTTGCTGATTGGGTCGAGCATGGGTTGACTTATTATCTAGAAGTTTGGAATTTTAACAAGTTCGCAATGATCCTTTTTAAACGAGTACGTCTTCTTGCACGCGTCAAGAAGTTCATTGGAAATTTTAGGGGATTTAGATGAAGGCCAAAATAATTCTATTTTTTAACTCTTCAATAACTCAATTTATTTTTTCTCGTCTTCAATTAGAGAGTCAACCTTATTGTAAAAAACAATTATATACTCTGTATACCTGATTGCAGGCACATTCCATTGCTGCATCCTGTAGAGCCAAATTTTGAATTATTATTCATATATATTTTTTGGAATCCGAGGCAAAATCCTGAAAGAGCCTGCTCTTTATATTGTCCCAGCTGGTAAAGCTGGTATTGTGTAATTTCAGCCAGGTTTGGAGCTGCTAGTCATGTTCATGGCCACACAACGCGAGATTATGCAGTCTGCCCAGTGATAGAGGAAACCGATTTCTTCTAGAGATTCAAATCGAGAGCAAGGGTCTTCTGTCCTCCATCGTTCTTGAGAATTTAAATGTTGGGGTTCAAGACACTGGTTCGGCACTTTCATCTCCGTAAATTGTTACTTGGTGTTGCAACTTTGTAGAGTGTCCTACCCTAATTCCCTCCCCCTTTGTGTCTTACACGTTTCACAAGCGGGTTTGCATAATCGAAATAAATGAAATAGTAAGTAATAAAAAAATTATATATTAGATTTATTATGTTCATTTGTTGTCTTCCTCGTAGTTTGTGGTCTTCAGTCTTCGCGTCCGTAGTTCCTCTCTTAAAAATAAGTAATCAAGATATTAATAATAACAATTTTACAAAAGGAACGATACTATAGCACATAATCTATTTAAAATAAAATGAAAATATCATAGATTATTATGAATAAATAGAGGGACGCGTAAAACACGATAAATATGTTATATTAAAATATTATTCTATTTAAAATTATATTTAATAGATCCAAATATTCTGTTAAATCGAGCGCCAGAGGTCATGCTTCCCCTATAAAAACCCGTTGTTGTTCTTTCTCGATGGCCGGCTCAAAACTTTTGTACATTATGTAAATAATCTTTTGTCTTTTCTTTTTCTACTCGCCTTATGTTTTTATATATAAATTCCTTAGCTCAAATAAAGAAATCTCTGATTAAAACTATTTTATTATTCCCACGACTGCAGAACAATATCGTAAAATACTCATGTATACAAAAATCAAGCAACAGCTAATAATTTTATATGAATAACTATCAAATTTCAAGCAGAAAATCACTTTTTTTATTTATATAACATATATATATATATATAACTATATTTTGAAGATTGAGCAATCCATAATTAAAATTATATTTAAAAAATATGCATATATTGGATTTATAATTATTTTAATGTTCCAATGTTTCGAGGGGCAACTCGCCTCTCCTACTCGAAATATTGGAACTTTAAAATAATTATAAATCCAATAAATGCATCTTTTTTGAATATAACAATATATATACGGTAATTTAAACATAGCTATACGTATAAGTTAACTAGCGGATGTACCCGGCTTCGCCCGGGTTTTACCCGAGTAAAGGTTTGTCTAACGAACATTTGTTAAAACAATTCTCTATAACTTAAAATAAAAAATATATATTTTGATAATTTGAAACTCGTAAATTATAATCTCTCGATAAAGTGAACATTTTTCCCGGTCCCTTGAAAAATACTCGATAAGTTTAATAAAATCAATATTAATTGGTTCCCTCGGTAATTGGAAGATAAAGGAATAGTATCTTGCCTTGGAATTGTATCATTATTCTTGTCTCAAATAAATTACCGTGTTATCCTGAATTTTGTCTTTCCTAATTTTCTACATTACAAAATCATCATTTTATCTATTCTCCCAATATATATGTTGTAGAAGAATGATAAAAATAACTTTGACTTGTGCGCAATTAATAGGTAGAAAATCTTACTTTTGATAAATAATCATCATCAATTTGGTAAATCTACAAATCTACATATAACTCTGAGGATATTCAAGATATTCAAGTAATTATTTTTAAAAACCTTCCAGAGACATTCAATTTCATATATATGCTAGACCAGTGTCGGGCAACCTTTTTCGAGTTGCGGCGCACTAAGCTTAATTTCTTTTTTCGCGGCGCACCTGTGGTTCTCACTATAAATTTCCTCGTAGGTAATTAAAATACAACAATAAATACTAGTAAATATTTAAACATATATATCACATTTTATTAATTTTCAATATTAAATTAACATAATCAATGCGAGCATTGCGATTGTTTTTGAGAGCATATCAAATCAATACGGGGATCTACTTGTGAAAGACAAACGCGCATCTCCTCATTTATCATTTGAAGTCTTTCGCGCTTCTTAGAGTTCATTTCTGTGAGTGTTGAAAAACCTTGCTCACACAGGTAGGAACTTCCAAATGGCAACAATGATTCGATGGCCGCATTACTAAGTTTAGGAAATTTGGAGTTTAAGCACAACCAAAACTCAGATAGCTCCTTTTCAGTGAATAGTCTTTTGAAAACTAAATCGTTTTTTAAATCAATTAATTTTTCTTGCATTTCTTCTTCCAGATGTTGAATTTCACAGTGCATAAATGGGTTAACTACCCATTCCATCTTTTCAACGTCCAAGTAAGTAAAATATTTATCAAAAGAAGCGGATAGTAATGTCAAAGTTTCTTCGACTTCTTTTTTGATAATAGATTTTGATGGATTCTCTTGAACCATCGGAAAAGATGCAAAGTTTTCTTTAGCAATGTTTAAATTCCATAAACTGAGTTTTTCCTTAAACGCTTTCCACTTGGTGGAGATAGTGAAAATGTTCTCCTGAGCACCTTGCAAATTTAAATTAAGGCTGTTTAATTTGTCGAAAATATCACCCAAAAATGAAACTCGTAACCACCAAACATCACTCATCATGAAAGGAAAATTAATCTCTTCGTTATCAATGAATGCCATTATTTCATTTTTCATTGAAATAAATCGATTTAAAACTTTGCCTTTCGACAACCATCTGACTTCAGTATGAAACAATGAATTTTTATAATCGGAATCCATTGCTTCACAAAATGTTGAAAAAATTCTCGATCGAAGAGCATTTGATTTGATGTAATTAACTACTTTGACAATTTCATCTAGAGTTGTGACAAGGACGGAGGAACCGACTTTGACACTAACATTTCTCTATGAATCATACAGTGAACAAATTTGATATTTGGATTTTTTTTTATGACATGTGCTATCAATCCCTTTCTTGAACCTTTCATAGCTGGAGCTCCATCCGTACAGACGCTAACACAATTTTCCCATCTCAAGTTATACTTCATAACATTTTCATCAACTAATTCAAAAATGTCCGCACCAGTCGTTCTTTGTTTTAATTCTTTACAAAAAAGTAGTTATTCACAATTTTTCCTGTATCGACGAACCTCAAAAATGCCAGCAATTGAGCTTTATTACTAATATCTGTGGTTTCATCAAGCTGTATAGCCCATTTTGTTGATGAATCATTAAAAGATTGTTTTATTTGCAACTCAATATCTTCTGACATATCTTCAATTCTTCTCGCAATAGTTTTTGATGATAGTGGAATTTTCGTAACCTTCTCCATAGCATCATTCGTTAACATACATCCAGCCACAATTTTTAAAGCAGGCAAGATAATTTCCTCTGCTTCCGCGTGAGCTTTGTTCTTTCGAGCGATGAGTTGAGCTATCATGTAACTAGCTGTTTGAGCTTCATCTGAGGTGGTCATAAATTTCTTGAATTTTTTTGATTGCTTTTGAAAACTTGATCGTATATTTTCAAAGTAGCTTATTGGATTGTTCATCTGCTCCCGATGATTTGTCTCAATATGTCGAAGTAGTTTACTTGGCACCATTGTTTCGTTGCTGAGGGTTTTTTTGGCAAATTAAGCAAAACGGCAGTGATGGATCATTAACAGATGGTATAAATCCATATTTGAGATAATCTTCAACGTATTTCCTCTTATTTCCAGTTGATTTCACTATTTTCTTATCTTCTTTATTTTCGTTTTGATTTTGTTTATCACTGGCACCTTCTCTAATTAGAAATCTCTCCATCTAGTTTTGAGATAATTTAGAAAAAAAAAACACACAAATATAATAATAAAATGTTTAAATAAAGTTACCTTGAGTTAAAAGTGAGTGAGAATTTCGTAACAAAAATATTTTTTCCTTTTTTAACCAACAGATTTTACGGTGTACAAAACTTATTGTGTGAATGTGTGTGTGTTTTACAACATGCAAAAAAAATGAAGAATTACTACAGCAATACTTTGACGAAAACTCCGAATAAATTTTTTAAATAATTTATAATTTTTTCTAAAAATTTAAATAACTTTTTTTTTAGATACAACCCATATATGTAGAAAATATAATAAATAAACTGTATGGCATATTCTGAAAAAAATTTAGATTGAGATTAATAACAAAAGCTTCAAAACCAGCAATTTCTAAACAAAGCATAAAAATTTCCTGTCTTTTTGAGGTAAAAATCAAAATTTTTAAATTTTTTATTCAAAATAACCTTCAGATATGTTAAAAAGATTTTAAAAAACTAAAATCATAATATTATATATTACCAAAAAATTAATGTACAAAACCAGTTATCATTGAAAAGCTTCAAAAATAGACCAACCGCTGGATACGGCAATGAAAAAGCATGCTTTTTTGAGCTAAAAAATAGAAATAATTTTCTAAAATACAAAATACAACCCCTATATGTTCAAAATATTTAAATTTTTATTCAAAATAACCTTCAGATATGTTAAAAAGATTTTAAAAAACTAAAATCATAATATTATATATTACCAAAAAATTAATGTACAAAACCAGTTATCATTAAAAAGCTTCAAAAATAGACCAACCGCTGGATACGGCAATGAAAAAGCATGCTTTTTTTGAGCTAAAAAATAGAAATAATTTTCTAAAATACAAAATACAACCCCTATATGTTAAAAAAAAACTATAAATAATCTACTTTTAAAATATCTAAGCAATTAATTAAAATTTTGTAAAGGTCCTCAAAAAAGACATAAAATTGAGCACATTAATGAAATTTCAAGCTTTTTAGTGAAAAAAAATAGAAATAACCCAATTTTTTTCTACAAAACAACCCATATAAGTGGAAAACACCATAAATAATCTGTTATTAAAAAATATCTAAACAATTAATTTAAAATTTTGTTAAGGTCCTCAAAAAAGACATAAAATTGAGCACATTAATGAAATTTCAATCTTTTTTTGTAAAAAATAATATAAATAACCTTAGTCATATAAAAATACTAACCACGTAAGTTAGAAATAGCATATATAATCTGTATATAAAATAAAAAAGAAATAAATTAAAATTAGCCTAAAAATTTATCAAAAATATAAAATTGATCTCATCAAGTAAGGCTTCAACTTTTTTTGGTATAAAATATGAAAACTATAAAATAAAAGTATCTTACCATGTATAAAAGTTATTAAAATATATATAAAAAAGATTAAAACTAATTTTCCAAGAAGTTCAAAAGTGTAAACACTTTCGAAAAGCCTAAAAATTTATCTAAAAAATAAAATTGATCTCATCAAGTAAGGCTTCAACTTTTTTTTGGTATAAAATATGAAAACTATAAAATAAAAGTATCTTACCATGTATAAAAGTTATTAAAATATATATAAAAAAGAATAAAACTAATTTTCAAAGAAGCGCTAAAGTGTAAACACTTTTGAAAGTGTAAACACTTTAACTCTGTTGAATTTTTTTGTATTTTATCGATAACAGCAAAGTTATGTATGTTAAAGTTAGGAAAAATATTTTGATGTTAAGCAAAACCTGCTCCATCTCGTTTCACATAAATGTTGAAAATTTGGTCGAAATTGATGCATTGTAACGAAAGTTTTTAGTGAACAACACTTATGAAATTTCCATTTTATTAATATAGATAGATATAGATATATAAATATATATATTTACATTTATGTGATGATGATAACAAAAATGAATTTTCAAATTAATATATATAATTCATCGAGAAAAAAAAAGAAATAATTAATTATCAATTTCACAAAAGTGACAATATCTTATTTAAAACAAGCGGACCTACCCGGCTTCGCCCGGGTTTTACCCGAGTAAAGGTTTGTCTAAAGAATCTATCGATAAAGTGAACATTTATTCCCGGTCTCTTGAAAAATACTCGATAAGTTGAATAAAATCAATATTAATTGGTTCCCTCGGTATTTGGAAGTTAAAGGAATAGTATCTTGCCTTGGAATTGTATCAATATTCTTGTCTCAAATAAATTGCCGTGTCATCCTGAATTTTGTCTTTCCTAATTTTCCATATTACAAAATCATGGTATCATCATGATAATATTTAGAGCAGATTGTTGGATTATACCAGATAAATTAGAATATTTATCTTGATTATATTTAGGCGAAAATATATTTCAAAAATTGTATTTGCTAGAAACCTTCCCAGTATTATACTAAATAACTTGCCAAAGTTTCATGGCGTTCCAATGAGTGGTTTGGTCAGGCATAAAGGACAGACAGACACACATACATTCATTTTTATATATATACTAGCAGATGTGTACCCGGCTTCGCCC
Organism: Cordylochernes scorpioides; assembly: GCA_030710605.1. Classification (NCBI taxonomy): domain Eukaryota; kingdom Metazoa; phylum Arthropoda; class Arachnida; order Pseudoscorpiones; family Chernetidae; genus Cordylochernes; species Cordylochernes scorpioides. The sequence goes on along the minus strand of CP092869.1, from coordinate 41,868,762 downwards.
GGGTTTTATCCGAATGGAAGTTTGCCTAACGAATATTATTGATAATATATTATTATTATTTATTTAAGTAACCCAGGTTCCTGGAGCGTACAGAGGTCGCCAACTACCCGGGATGTCCTTCTTACCTATGTCTTCTTGGATTTATATACAATGCCAGTGGAAGTCCAATTAATGAGGTGTTGCCAGGCTGATTTCTTTCTTGGGAGATTTTCTAGGGATGCTGGACATATGTTGGTGATACCTAGGAGAGTGGCTGTCTGGATCCTTTGATATTGGAAGGTTGGGAAAGTGAAGAGGAGGTGGTCTACGGTTTGGTCTTCATCTTGGCAGTGGGGGCAAGTTGGGTCTTCTTTCGATACCGTTGCAAGGTCTGCCTGAATGTAGCCATGGCCGGTCAGGATTGTTGTGGAGGTAGATCCATGCTTGATGTTTCGAAGCATTTGGAGGAGTAGTTTCGGGGGTAGCAGCAAATCTTCGTAGATTTCTGGTGGAGTAATCTTGGATGTAGAGGTCTGTCCACATCTTGAGGGCTATCTGTTCTTTTTTACCGCGCGCGACGCTCTTTGGGAGGGTGGTAAAGGATAGTGGCAGATTAGAATGTGCTGCAGCCTCTGCCGCCTGATCCGCCAGTTCATTTCCTGGAATACCGCTGTGGCCTTTGCTCCAGCAGAGTTGCACATTTGGTGAAAAATGCAGGTTGTAGATTATTTCCGCAATTAGTTGTGTTCCTGTGGGCCAAGACCTACATATGGCTGATAGAGCTGATTGGCAGTCTGAGGCAATGATAAAGTGTTCTTTCGGGAAATTCATGGTGATTTTTGTTGCGTAGAGAATGGCAAGCAGTTCAGCTTGGAACGCTGAGCACTCCTGGTGGAGTTTAAGTTGTATGGTTTGTAGAGGAGGTGGTAGGATGACTCCAGCCCCAACTCCTTCTGATGATTGCGATCCGTCTGTGTAAATGGTGGTGACATTTAGTTGTAGTGATTTGGTAAAATAGATTATCTTCCGTAATGGGGGATAGGATAAAAAGGAAGGACTTGGGCGTGATTCGTAGTGGCCCGTTTTCAAGGTTTTTAAATATTCTATGTGAGCCTTTATAGAGATATCGAGTGGGGGACAAACCGTCAATGAGATAGCTGGTATTGTCGGTGTGCATGGACCACCTCTTATTATTGCTTTCGCATATTTGTAGTGGAGACTACGTAGCTTGCGAGCCCCATTTGTGTCATATGCACGTTTTCCCCAGACACCAGAACCATATAGTAGTGCTGGGAGAACGACTCTCTTGTAAATTTTGTGTCCGGAACTGAAGGTTGAACCAAATTGTCTTTTTATGGTGCTAGTGAGCCTTGGAAGTATCCATCGGTATTTGAGTAAACTGTTATTGAGATGTTTAATAAATTGTCTCTTTGAATCAAAGGTAATTCCAAGGATTTTAATTGTTTTGTTGATTGCAATGGGCTGGTCAAGAAGTCGGATGCTGTCCTTGTTTGGCCATCTTGGTTTGTTTCTGTAAAACATGCATGCTTGAGTCTTGTGGGGATTTACCAACATTCCATGCCTTCTGCACCATTGTGAGAAATTTTCAATAAAATTGTTTATTTGACATTTAGAAAGCTTTGGGGCCACGTGCACCATTAGTGTGAAATCATCTGCGAAACCCACTAATTCGCTCTTTCTAGGTTTCTGCAAGGTAAATGTTTTTCTTGCAATCATATTGAAGAGGAAGGGACTTAAAGCCGCTCCTTGTGGGACTCCACGGAGTGACAGAATGTGAGCAGTGTGTCCCCATACGCTATAGGCCATTTTTATATTTATTAAATAGCTGGTAATTAGTTGTAGTAATTCCTCAGGGCAGCTAACCTCTCGTAGGGCTTCAATGATAGAATACCTATGTACGGTGTCGAAGGCTCTTCTAATGTCTAGGCTGATAACTAGTGTTTTCTCCCCCTCTTCCATGTCCCTGTCTATGAATTGGTTTATTGCAGCTAGGGCGTTTACGGCCGAACGGCAAGGAGCAAATCCATATTGGAGGGGTGAAAACCAATTGTGCCGGTCTGCTAGCCATTGTAGTCGAGTCAAAATGCAACGCTCAAATACCTTGGCTAGGGTGTTGAGGAGAGCAATTGGGCGGAATCTTTTCATTGGGTTTTCTGCTGTGCTGTCCGGTTTGGGTATGAGAACTTAAAGGCCGATTTTATAGGGTGATGGAAAATGGCCGAATCTTAAACACTTGGTAAAAAGTCCTGCAAGTAGTTTATGTAGGGGAGGACCTCCTAATTGAATGCCTTTTGCTCCAAGTCGATCAGGGCCTGGAGATTTCTTGAGTCCACAGCATTTGATGGCCCGAAGTACTTCAGCGTCGGTGAAGTCTGGCTCAATGAGGCCAGAAAACTGTATTAAGGGCCGAGATATTGGTGTGTCAGGCAGACAAGAGTGCTGCAAGATTTTTTCACAGGTTTCCTTGGTGTATAGGGGATTCCGTCTGATTTTTTGAGCAGTGGAGGTCCTCTTTGGGTGCTTCGTCCTTTGGAAATATATTTGTGGACAGAGCTCCAAGCGGCTGAGGATACTTCTTAACAGAGGTTTATCCATGATAGGTGTTTGGCTCGTCTTATCTCGGCTCTCAGCCTGTTGTGACATGCTCTGTAGAGCCCTTTGAAGAAGTTTCTAATGGGCGTGGATGTGCACTGCGAAAGGCGCCTTAGAGAAACTACTACATTGCGGAGTTTTGCAAAGTCTTTATTCCACCAGGGTTTTGATGGTCTGTTGTCTTTCTTTTTTCTTTTCATGGATATTTTGCAGGCCTCTTGAAGGATTTTGGTAAGAATATGCACCACATCATCTATGTCCTGGTGTGTTGATGCGGCATGGAGACGTGAGACTGCATGTTGCAGAGAGGAGCCAAGGAATGTAGTGAAGGCGCTTTCCACACACGTCGATTCAGCCCAGGACGTATTTTGCGCTGGGGATATTGTATCTTGGATTGTAGTGAGGATTGGTAGATGGTCTGTGAATGCCATTTCAAGGAGGCATGTTCTAGTTGCTCGGGTGGCTAGGGAACTGGAAGCCAAGGTTACACGATGGAGGAAGACTGGTGTCCGTTGCTCCAAGTGTATTGCACAGGAACTCCCAGAAAGTGTAAGTTTGTGAGCATAGAAGATGCTTCCAGACTAGCGCCTCGAGCATCACGGACTGCACCGAGACCCCAGGTAGGGGAGTGGGCGTTGGCGTCCATGCCTAAAACACTTGATATGGCACATGTGGTAATGATGGATTCGAGGGTCGGAAGAAAGTCATATTCTGTTGTATCATGGTGCCAGTAGGCTGAACAAACTAAGAGGGCTTGTTTGCCTAGCCAGACCATCGCAGGCAGTGATGTTTGGATCGGAGGAATCAACCTGTACAGGATGAAGGCTGGCGCGAATAACTAATCCCGAGGGGATGTAGTTACCAGGTGGAGCAAACGTTAAAAATGTGTTATTGGGCCATCTGAAGTTTCGGGGGAGTTCCTGGAGCAGGATTACGTCTGCTTGTGTTTTGATTGCTATTTGGGAAAGTTCCAGAACAGCATCTGGTGACTTTCTGAGGTTGGCCTGTAGAACTTTGAGGGGTTTAATCATATTTTCTAATCTTGGATATTTGTGCCTTAACCAAGGGACATGCGCGGGGTATGGCTTGGTGGGTTAGTGCTTCAGATGAGATTTCTGCCTTTTTGGTGCAGTTATGACATTTCAGTGTGTTGCTTGGGCATTCATGTCCCTCGTGTCCTGTTGTACCACATTTTTAGCATATGGGGTTGGCGGCTTGGCAGGTCGATACGCGGTGGTTGAAACCGCAGCATCTGTAACACTGCTTCAGAGAATAGCTTTTATCATAACGGTGTATTAAGCTTGCGATGGGGATCTTACCACGTTGTTGCAGAGTCTTGGCGGCGTCATCGTCCACTTCGACGAATACTGTGGTGTAACCTTTTGGATTGGGTTTGGGTCGATGTGCAATTCTGAAATGTATTTTCCCTGGTAGATTCTTTAATGATGGGTTGTTTTCCAGACTTTTAAGGATTTCTTCATTTTTGGTGCTGTCTTCTACCCCAAAGATACAGTATCTGGGGTGGATCGTTGGACGTTCCTGACAAGACAGTTCGGATGGCATTGCATTGTTCAGCTTGTATGCTAGCTCAGAGGCGACATGTTTGGTTTTAGTGTGGATGACCAGCTTCCCTTTACCTTTCACTGAAGCAGCTACCTCGTTTGAGGCAAAGAGAGAAGGGTTTTTTACTTTACTTCGCGGAGGATTTCTCGAGATTCCTTAGTAGGGTTTATGGATTTAATTACGACATGGGATTCAAAATCTCTGGCCAGGTTGTTATAGGTTGGTTTAACCTTCGAGGAGACAGGCGCTGGGGGTTTGGTCATGTTTGCTGTTTCAGCATATGAGGGTCTGGATGGTGTCTCTGCCATTGGCTTGGGGCGAGACTGTGCGAGGTTGATACCAGTGTAGGCATCCTGGAGAGCCAGCTCAGCGCAGGCCAGAGCGGAGTGAATAGTTTTTATGAGGCTTCTGCGTAGATCTTCATTTAATTTAGCCTTGGTAGCGAGCGTATTCATTTGATTCACGCCGGTGTTGAAGGCGCAAGAGATTTGACCGAACTTGAAATCGAGATGTTTAGGGTCAGAGTCCATCTCGGAGCGATATCGTTTTACGCCTGATGGCTTGTTACTTGACATCATATCTTCTTTTTTCTTTTTTTTTTGATAATATATTTATTATTTATAATAATATTCCGGAACACAAAGAATATTATGATAATAATATTTGTTACGTTATATATTTAAATAATATATAAAATATATTTTTCGAGCAAACATATCCACTCTCTCTACTGAATATATTTTTAAAAAGAAATATATAAATAAAAAATATCTAGAGATAAACTACACGATCTTAGCCAAAAGGCAGAGAAACGATATTTTATATATAGAGATGACCTGGCTTCGTGTGTCTTCTGCTCGAGTGAATGTTTCGCAGGTAGAATTTTGTTCAGGCCTACTGAAAATTATTATCTGACTTCGCCCGTGGTCTGTTTTAGTGAATATTCCTCTAAAGAATTTTGTTTATGTCAATCAAGCATGATACAGCAATATTGTCATCATCATTTCTGACTAAAAAAATATTGTTGCTCAGTACCTTGTTAATCATATTTTTTCTTGGTTAAAGCGCAACAAAAACACTCTTCCAGATTTATCTTTCTATCCGGTTCAAATTTCAGCGAGATTAGTTACATATTGAGGGCGTGCATAGCCGGCAAACATATATATATATGTTCCCGGCTTCGCCGGTTTTATCCCAGTAAAATTTTTCCTAACGAACATTTTTTAAAACGATTCTGGCAAACATCCAATCCCTATATTGAATCTATACTCTCTATAATTTGAAAATTTTCTAGGTCCCTTTAAAAATACTCGATAAGTTGAATAAAATCAATATTAATTGGTCCACTCGGTAATTACAACAACAGCAACAAAAAGCCTTTATTTAGGGTCACTGACCCTATACAGGATTCACCAGAAGTATGTATAAGAACAAAACAGTGAGACAAAGGAAACAACGATATAGACAGAAGAAAAAGCCACTCGGTAATTTGAAGTTGAAGGAATTGTATCTTGCCACAAACGAACATTTGTAAATAACAGTATTCAGCGAATGTACCCGGCTTCGCCCGGTTTTTACCCGAGTAAAAGTTTGCCTAACGAACATTTGTAAAAACAATTCTAGAAAACATCTAATCCACCTATATATATATATATAAATCAATGTTTTTATGTTTGTTTGTTTGTATGTTTGAATGTTTGCATATGTCCGGTATACAAATTCGCAGTAGTTCACTAATTCAAACCAAAATTTCCATACATGGGTTAAAAAATACGGGGATGATGATAGGCTATTTTAAAAACTATATAAATCAATTATTAAAACTATATATTCAAATTATTCTACTTAGCTCACGAACAGCGCCCTCTATCAAAGATTAGATTGAATTATGCTGATGCAAACAAATAGATAATGCTAATAACAAACAATTAAAAAAAATCTTATTCAAATATATATCACTCGGGTAGATATGCACACGGGTCAATCCCGGGGCGAAGCCCGGGTCACCCGTCTAGTAGATTTATAAACGTATATATATATTGCTATATGCGTTTGAATATGTTTTTGAAACATAATTTAAAAAAAAAACATTTATTAATTTTTAAATAAGATATTGTCACGTTTGTGGATTTTATAATTAATTATTTCTTTTTTTTTCTTAATGAATAATGTATATTAATTTAAAAATTCATTTTTGTTATCATCACATACAATGCAATTTTTTATATAAACAAACGTAAAAAACAACAACAATTAAATTTGCATCTTCGTTATTATAAAACAACAGCTAATTAAATTAACAATGTAAAAATATATTTTAACATTTTAACAATTAACACAAAACGTTACAATTATTTCTTTAAATATATATTAATATAGAAGTGCCAGTCTTTGGAATATTATATTACTATATTTCTAATTAAATTTATTAAACTTGGAACACATTTTAGCATTTTTACAATTTATATATATAATTTCACCAGATACCGCGAGAGGCGCTGCTTGCGAGTTAAAGTAGAAAATTTGCAAATAAAATTGCAAAGAATATTTATTTCAAATCGATTTCAAACCAGAAATCTTCCTAGTAGTATAGTAAATAACATCCTAAAGTTTCACAGCGATTGGATAATCTTATCTTTTAAAAACATTCATCGTGTGAACAAACTAACACTAAACGTGTAAACAAACCACTTGCTAATTATTAACCAATCAAATTCATTTATCGTCGCGACCAGTGCTGCGCTCAAGTGGTAAAAGGCTGGAACTATCGCTTGTTGGTTTTTTTTTATTTAAAAAAAAAAGCGCCACAACCTTTTTAGTTTTTGAATAGCCTATATGTTAAACGAAATGTTCAGCTACCTACATGCGATATTTCATAATGAATGATTCAGTAGATTTTGCGCTACGCGATAACAAACATCGATTTTGGATTTCATTTTTATAGATATAAGGATAGATAGATATAATAAATATTTTCAAAAAAAGTATGTTTTTCAAAATATATATTAAACGCATATAAAATACTTATATTTATATACGTTTATAAATCAATATATAGGTGGATTGAATGTTTCTAGAATCGCTTTAACAAATGTTCGTTAGGCAAACTTTTACTCGGATAAAAACCGGGCAAAGCCGGGTACATTCGCTAAATACAGTTATTTACAAATCTTCGTTTGTGGTAAGATACTATTACTTCAACTTCAAATTACCGAGTGGATCAATTGATACTGATTTTTTCAACTTATCGAGTATTTTTCAAGGGACCGGGAAAATTTTCAAATTATCGAGAGTATAGACAAGTTTAGATTCAGTAGGGATTGGATGTTTGCTAGAATCGTTTTAACAAATGTTTGTTAGGCAAACCTTGGGTAAAAATCGGGCGAAGCCGGGAACATGTTTATATGTTATATATATATGTTTTTCGGCTATGCACGCCCTCAATATGTAACTAATCTCGCTGATATCTGAACAGAACAGAGAGTTATATCTGGAAGAGTTTTTGTCGCACTTTAACCAAGAAAAAATATAATTGACCAAGTACTGAGCAACAATATTTTTTTAGTCAGAAATGATAATGACAATATTGCTGTATCATTCTTGATTGACATAAACAAAATTCTTTAGGGGAATATTCACTAAAGCAGTAACGGGCGGAGCCAGATAAAATATTTGTGAACAAAATAGTTTTATTCAAAATATTAACCAGACGAGTCTATACATTTTTCCAACGTTGAACCTACGCTATAATCATTGCTTTATATATTAATTTATGCCCAAATGACCTGGTTTCTATTGTTTGTGGAATAGCATGGCTCGATGCAAATATTTATATTCAAAATTCAATTACCATCTATGATATATCTTACTTGTGGTCTATGATGTGCAAAAAAAAATTGAATCAAATAAACAAAATACAATCGAAAAAGACTGAAATTATTCATAAAACAATAGATAGAAATTTTGAAAATATATTTAAAGAAATGCCCAAACCTGAAACCTATTCTCAAGCAGTACAACAAAAAAAGATAACGAACCTATCAATAATAAACAACACGCACTTAAATATGAATCAACATTGATAGTGATCTCAAACAAGGATGAAATTAATTCTCATTTAATCAAAACTGTTTCCAAAAATATTGAAATTCTAATAGAAAGTGGAAAGAAAGTCAGAATTAACCAAATAATTAACACTAAAAAAAAACGTTAATAATAAAATCTCTTGGTTTTATGGATACTAATATACTGCGAGAAGAATTGGAAATGTCGGAAGAACTGGAAGCCTTAAGCAAAATTAATATACCCAGCCCAAGATATCCAACAATAGTAATTAAAAATGTATTTAAATTAACCGTACTATCGTCATTGGAACAAACGTTATGCAGAATGAATTTGGAATTGGAGGGAATGGAAAATGAAATGAAATTTCTTTTTGTAAAGATATCTAATACACCCTATCAAAATTTAGCTTTAAGAGTCTCTCCAAAGTTTATCAAAAATTAAGGCGAATGAATAATGTATTTACACTCAATTCGAGCGGTGTTAATGTATGTATATAATATATTTTTTGTTAAAAAATGTCAAAATTGTCTTGAATATAATCCAACTCATAAATGAAGGGATTGTCCTACAGTAAAAGTTTGTAAAAACTGTGGAATACAGGGCGATCATAGCTACACTGGAGAGGTGAGCAAAGATGTTGCTGCAATTGCTGTAATCACCCTAAATACAGGGTGATCCAAAAGTCCCGCACTATTTTAAAAATTAATAACTCCGCGAATATTTGCGCTAGAGCAATGCGGTAAACACCATTGTATTCAGGATGCAATGGGATTTTTTATGGCAAATAATGAAAAATTCGAAATTGATTTTAGTTACAATTTTATTCGCCAGATGGCGCTCTACCAGAATCAGAGATTCAGCGGCCAAATTGTTTGATAAATTGAAAAATATAACTGATCGACACGTATTTTTCCTTTTTGAATACCAGGAAAGAACCCTAATAATATCAAATAACAAATTAATAAAACACCACTTCGCCAAAAGTATGAAGAATTGTTTAACGATTTTAAATACAATCAGAGATATGTAAAATAGGTAAATGCAAATTAAAACATGTAGCAAAATATTTATTTTTATATGAGGTTTTGTGAAATAGATTGAATGTTTGAAAAACACTGCTGATATCAATACACGAATTTTTGAAATGTTAATATAGTACCAAATAGGATTTCTTGCTATAAGAAATGTGTAGTTTCTTGACTGATTGGCGACCCTTGACTATTTAACTGGAAATTTGTCATGATCCAACAAATGAAATATATAGGGGAGTGACAAAATATATTTGTCGTACTTTATTCCAAATATCCTATGGGCTTGTCAAATGTTATCATTGTTTATTATACTGTACACAATTTTAAAAATGTGTCCCCTCAAATAAAAATAAATTTTAAATCGACCTTTTGCGTTGAAAAACGTGGTAGTAAAATCATTTTGTATTATTTTTTTTCACAAAATTTCTAAAGTTATTGGTGTACAGAAAATATTCCTTATGCTACATGTATTTCTTATGTATGTATTTCTATGTTATCTATTATCTATTATCTATGTATTTCTTCTAATGAGCGAAAAGCGAAAACCTAAACATAAGGGGTAAAATTGTGTGTACCAGTGTTATTCGAGAAGTTATAACACTCTGGTTTGCACGACATAATATGTGAGCAAATGACAAACAAAATATTACTGTTCACAAAAAAAGAGTCAAGATGTGAGGACAGCATTTATTATCCCCATATCCCAACACAAAGAGCTGCAAAATATTGATAGATAATATAATACATGGCGGCTTATACAACACATGAGGTAACTGCCTTCTCTCTTGTATTAGTTCACAATCCTTGCTCAATGTGGCACCCTTCATTCTCAATCACCGCCTGCAGACGATAAATGACAGAATGGACAGCATTAAATAACATATCAGTTAAATTGATAAAGCGTGCCATCTGATAGAAGCCTTCAACATGGCCAATGTGGTAGGCCAGCATCGATAAACACACGATTTAATGTATCCCCATAAACAAAAATCGCAAGGCGTCAAGTCTGTTGATCTTGGAGGCCACTGGTATATAAAGTGGCGACCTATCACACGATTTTCACCGAACGTATCCTTCAGCAATTGTTTGGCACCTCGGGAGATATGAGGAGGTCCTCCATCTTTCATGAATGTTATTTCGCTTAGTGCTTTTACTCTGCAATATGGGAATACCCTTTTTTCATAACGTTCACCAGTTACAAAAACAGTTTTAAAAGTTCTTACATTGATTTTTCAAAGAAAAATGACCCAATAATAAAAGAAGTGAACCCACACAAAACTGTAACTCTAGGCTGGTAAAGTGGCATTTCTGTGAAAATCCTAGGGTTTTCTGTTGCCCAAATGCGGCTGTTTTGAATGTTAAATTCTCCGTTTAGAGAAAAGTGAGCATCATCTGTCCACAGAACATTCGACAGTCAGTTTTCATCAATATCAATTTGCCGGAAAACCCATGCAGCGAATTCTTGACGCATCTCAAAATCGCCAACTTTCAGCTCGTGAAATATTTGCATTTTGTATGGGCACACACAATAGAGACATTAAGTGAAGCGTCTTCGGATATCACAATCATACTTCGGCGAATTTAACGCCAAAAGTTCAATTCGGGGATCACCTGTCCAGGATAACAAAAGTCAGTAGTTTGAGGACATGCTAACCGACCTTGACCTTACACCGTTAAATAACGGAGAGAACACCTATCTATCTAAGTCCACAGGCACAGAATCCGCAATAGACATCACAGCGATAAATTACAACATCGCACCCACAACACAATGGAAAATCCTGAGAGGTGCAATCAGTGACCACAGACCAATTTTAACAACCCTAAACTTCAAAATTGAGAATGTCCATTAGAATAAAAGAACATGGAACTTTAGGAAAGCCGACTTGAAAAAAATTCACAGAAAAGCTTGAAGAACTGTGCGACGAAAAATTGAATTACAGAACGCTTGACAAAAGCTTGGAAAAATTCTCTTTGAACATTTAAAAAGCTGCAAAAGAGCATCGATAACTAGAGGTAGACGTAAAGACCTGTGCATACCTTACTGGAAGGACCACAACATCGAGGCAATGATTTCAGAGAGAGAGACAATATCAATGAACTTCTTAAAACAAATAAAACAGAAAAAAAACTAAAGGAACTCATTGAAATTATTCACAAAATATAACAAGAAATTTGGATATTCAAACAAGAAAAATGGCAGAATTCTGCGAAACAAATGGATCCAAGAAAGGACAGCCAACACTGGAATATAATTAGAGTGTTAGAGAACAATCAAAACCAACACCAATCCTCCAATACTCTAACCGATATGAATAGAACAGCGAGAACGAGAACAAACAGATGGCTGACATAATTGCTGAATATCTTTCAAGCACTTCCATTCTCAACTATACGAATGAAGACAGGACTCTAAAAATAATATAAACCAGTCAGTTAAACAAGCAAGAAACTTCCATCAACAAGATATTTTCTCGAGAGACTTCACACTGAATGATCTAAACTCATCAATAAAAAAATCCAAGAGGTCACCAAGAGATAATCTAATCTTTGGTCAAATGATTAAACACTTTGAAGTCAAAGCTAATAATCAACTCCTACGAATACTGAACATTTCATGGCAAACTGGTAAACTACCAAAGAATTGGAAGATATCAATTATAGTGCCAATACTGAAGCCAAACAAAGATGCCAAGGAATACAAGAACTATCGGCCAATTGCTCTCGCCAGCATACTTTGTAAAATACCAGAACGAATTATCCACTCTAGGCTCATAGTCTGGCTCACAAAAAATAATAAAATAAACCTCTACCAAACGGCCTATAGATCCCAGCACTGTACAACTGATCAACTGTTATACTTCTGTCAATCAATAATAGATTCTTTCCGAGAAAAACCGCCAAAGAAGACCACGGCTATATTCCTTGATATGACCTCTGCTTTTGATCGAGTGTGGAGGGAGAAATTACGTGAAAAGCTGCACAACATCGGAGTAAGAGGAAAAACCTTAATCTGGATTGCAGACTTCTTAAGGGGAAGAAGGTTAAAGGTTCGGGTCAATGGATAATTTTCCAAGAAGGAAGAACATGGGCTGGTGTACCTCAGGGATCTGTGCTCAGTCCTCTACTCTATCTGCTATATATTAACGACATACATCCTTACCTCACTGAAGACACAAAGGTTGCCTGTTAGGCAGATGATAAAGCCATATGGCACACAAGTAGCAGCATAGAAAAATCGTAAAAGATACTGAAGACATCAATGAGAGGACTGGAGAAGTGGGCAATGGAACTCCAAATGACCATAAACCCAATAAAACCAAACCTATGCGTCTTCTCCACTCCCAGGGAAAAAGGCATAAATATAACCACAAAATAAGCATAAACAAACAAATAATTGATAAAATTAGAAATCCAAAATACCTAGGTGTGATACTGCAGTCCTGGATCTTTCCAGTTGGTCTCGAGGACCACGCCATCACCATCTCCTAAGCGGCGAAGTACGTGATCTACGTATTCATCGTAGATCGCAAAATGCGTGGTGTCGCTAGAGACCTACTGGCGATTCTCCACCAAACTCTGCAGCGCTGGCAGAAGCGCCATATTCATTGTACATAGTGTATATAATGCATATTATCTTTTTTTAATAGCGCAGACTGTGTATGTATTGACAAGATGTCAACAAAATTATTTTAATTATTAAAAAACAACAAAAAAAGCCTTTATTTAGGGTCACTGACCCTATACAGGATTCACCAGAGGTATGCATAAGAACAAAGCAGTGAGACAAAGGAAATAACGATATATACAGAGTAAAAAGAGAAAGAAAAAAAACAAGAAAAGGAAAAAAATAAGAAGAAGAAGAAAGAGGGAAGCAAGAAATCAACACAAAAAGAGTAGCAGTAAGAAAGTGAGGAGTGAGTATCACTTGGCCTTCTTCTGAGATATGGACTTGTGGAAACCATAAAACGCCGTAGCAATATACTTATTCTGGGTCATATTGTCAATTATTGATGGAAGTGAAGCACAGAGTTGCCCAGTTTTGAGCATAAGGGTTCTTCTTTCTTCTTTCAGAGCAGAGCAATCAAAAATATAGTGAGTGATTTCATTTTTTAGTTTTGAATTACAGAAGGTACAAGTCGGGTCCTCACCGCAGAGCATCTTGGTGTGGTTTTCTCTAAAAAAACTTGAAAGTATTCTAACTTGTGCGAGTAGTCTTACAACCGGGAAAGGAAAATCCCCTAAAAGGTATCCCTCCGTCATGAAAGATATGTGAATGTCTTTGTAGTGAGAGTATAGCTTAGATTTATCCATTCTTGTAAGGTCGTTTTGTATAGATTGGTCTGCCGCTGTTTTTAAGAGCCCTGTAATCGCGCTCCTCAGCGTTTCAGGGTCATCACAGGAAACAAGTGCAGGGGATCCTTATTGTTAAGCAGATTGGTATTTTAATTATTATTTATGAGGAATTTTAATTTTCATAGCACATAATTAGCACCTCAAATAGAGCTATCAGAAAACTAAACATTCTGAGAAGGCTATGTGGAACAAATTGGGGAGCAAAACCCAGAATTCTCAGAACAACATATACCACCTTAATAAGACCGATAATGGAATATGCAACACCGGTCTAGGCTCCCTCAAGCTCATCACTAAAAGTAAGACTAGACAGTGTTCAAGCAAAAGCGGCCAAAATAATCACTGGTGCTGTTTCATCCACCAACAATGAGAAAATTCAGAGAGAATGTGTTCTAGACCTACTCGCTCGAAAGCAGAAGACAAAATAAAAACAACTTGGATCGGCACTTCGGAAACGAGGAACCAGAGGACGAGATCTCTCTGACCACTTGTGGTTTGGTGGATCCGCCCTTTTCTGAGAATGAGGTGAAACTGACGGCTTTCAAGTTCGGGAAAAGGAAATCTTCTGGTCCCGAAGGGATCGATAACACGGTCGTGAAAGCCCTGGTAAGGATGCGCCCATCGCTTCTTTCCAGGTTATTCAATAAGTGCCTGGACACTGGTACATTTCCTGAGGCATGGAAGGTTGCCCGAGTAGTGCTTCTCGAAAAGTCTGGTAGAAAGGGTAATTCTCCTAATGATTATCGTCCGCTTTCTTTACTAGTGTGTCTAGGTAAGGTCCTGGATAGCCTACTAGCTCAGCGACTGAAGCACTGGCTAGAGAGTAATGAGCTCCATTCCTCTTTCCAACATGGTTTTAGGGAAGGGAAGTCCACAACCACAGCTCTGAACGAGGTGTTAGAGGGGGTTGAGATGGGCTTAAATAAGGGTGCTTGGGTTCTTTTCGTGGCCCTGGACATTGATTGCGCGTTCAACTCCATGAGCTGGAACAAGTTGATGAGAAATTTGATGGACATGGGTTGTCCTGATAATTTGTGCAGCTTGATTCGTGACTTCCTGAGGGATAGACGGATTAGCCTCAGTTTTGGTGGGCGGAATTTGGAAAGAAACTGTGCTAGGGATTGCCCCCAGGGCTCTTGCTGCGGACCTATTCTGTGGAATATCCTGGTAAACACCGTTTTCCAGGAGGAGCTCCATGAGGGAGACAGGCTGGTTCTCTATGCTGACGACCAGTTCCTCATTGTTGAGACTGCTTCGAGAGCGAAGGCTGAGAAGTGTGTTGAAACTTCTCTCCAAATTTTCTCGATCTGGGCCCATGACTCTGGCCTTAAGTTCAATGTCTCCAAAACTAAAGCCCTCAGATTTAAGCCTAGGGACATAAGAACTAAAAGGAAAGGGATCAAATGGGAACACAAGCCGGCTATCCGGATGGAAGGACGGAGGGTAGCGTTGGTCAATAGGATGACCATCCTGGGGGTGGTCATTGATGACAAGATGGGTTGGCAATACCAGGCGGAGGAGATGGTGGCGAGAGGCAGGGAGGCGTTGTGCAGGCCTGTCCTGGTTGGCCCTCAACAGGGGGGGGGGGGGGGGGGAGAGAAGGAGGGTACTATTTTTAGGAACCTCTGCCTCTCCTGTGTCGAGCCAATCTTGCTATATGCTTCCGGGGCTTGGTAGCGCCGAAGCAGGGATCAGAAGGTGGCAACAACTCTAGAGAGAGTGCAGAGGACAGCGGCACTCAGAATCACAGGGGGATATCGCACTACCAGCAGTGAGGCCTTTTTGGTCCTCGCTGGGCTTATTCCCCTGGGATTGAAACTAGAGGAGGAGACCATCAGACAGAAGATCTGGGAGAAAAGGGAAGATGCCCTGGGACTTTAAGCGGGGGCCCTGGAATCGAAGAGGGACACAAGGAAGCCTCCGCAGTGGTTGCCAAAGTGGAATTGGAGTCCTAGAGGGCCGACAGGGATTGGCACGGAGGTTTTCACTGATGGTAGTAAGTCTGGAACCAATACTGGAGCTGGGGTAGTGATATACACTAATGGAGAGCTGATCTTCCAAGAAGGTTTAGCACTCAGAGTGGACGAATTGGTCTTTTCAGCCGAGCTGGTTGCGATCAGGGTAGCCCTCAGAGTGTGTGCCGAGAAGAACTTCAGCCCGGACCGCCTCTATTCAGATTGTATGTCGGCCCTCGTCGTTATCAATCTGGAGAAAGGGCAACTCGCGCATCAAATAATCCAGGAGCTGGAGATGATGACGCGGGCTCCGGAGCTCCCTTGGTTTAGGAGACACAGCCTCATCGAAGGTAATGAATTCGCAGACAGGATCGCTAAGGCAGGATGCTTTAGAGGTAGATCACTGAGGACCCCAGTGACCAAGAAAGAAGTTTATAGGAGGATCAGGGGTCACGTCCAGGACTTATGGTTGGACAGATGGAGGAACAGTGTGAAGGGGAGAGAGGTATTCAATGGGGTAACAACACCCAAGTACCTCTGCAAGGTAATGTCCCACAAACTCATTAGGGTAGTTCGGGACATGGGCTCTTCCCCAAGTCTCCACAGATTTAAAATTAAGAGAAACCCTGATTTCGTCTATGGAGAAAGGGATGTGAATGCACGCCACTACGTCTTGGATTGTCCAAGGGTAGGGGGTGTGCAGGAAGAGAAAAGGAGGGCGAGGGGCGCGATCGAGAGTAAGCTGCTGAGAAATCACAGCAAGCTTCTTGAGAAAGCCCACGACGTGGCAGCTGAGCTTTTCCTCAGCTGTGAGTGAACAGAGTCGACCGGGGGCTGCCTCCCCGCGGTCCCTGCTGGACACAGTAGATAGTTTCCTATTTTGCTGTGATTAAAGGCCACCGGTATAGAAATCCTTCCAGACACATTGTCTGGGAGGTGGTGTTTCCAGGTACAATGTCCAAGCACTAGCTTGGATACCGTTACTTGGCTTATGAGTTGAACAGAATAGCAGCGAAGGGCATGCTTCGCATGCCGGCTTGTGGACTGAAAGGTCTGGGTGGCCATCTGCTTCTAGGGTGTACCAACTGTGCTTAGGTGGGATCCTCCAGTTCTTGTTTATTTTGGCTACTGTTTCTATTTCTTTAAAAGTAAGTTTATTTTTCTGTAGCAAGGGTTCTTTTGTGCCTTTTTTCGCTAGCGCATCAGCAGCTTCATTGCATTCAATGCTAACATGTAAGGGTATCCATTGAAGGTGAATTTTTGAGGTATTGAGAGTTTTTGGAGATAACCAATTATGTTCCTGCTTACTTTGTCTCTAAGTTCCCCTGTGTGACTCAAGTGTTGTATGGCACTTCTACTATGAGTAAGAATCCATATATCGTGATGTTTAGTATTTCTGATGGATTTTAAGACTTCATAGATGGCTATAAGTTCTGATCTGAAGATTGAGCAAAAATCTGGGTTTCTTCTGTTCATTTTCTCATTGCCATTTGTGGTTTTAATGAGAGAGCCACTGCCAGTGTGTCCCAACTCGTCTCTGCTACCATCGGTATAGATAGTTATTGCATTTTTAGGAATTTTATTAATTATTTCTAATGATAATTGTTTTAAGTATTCTGGATTTTGGTATTGTTTGTTGGTGGGTTCGTTTAAAGAGGCATTAAAAATAACATTTTGTTAGTGGTTCGCATGTAGATATTTTTTCAGCTAAATAATATTTTTCCACTTTATATTTTAAAAATCCATTTCTTTTGGCCAGGTGGAGAGGGCCTTCTTTTTTGAGTCTTATATTGGGTTCCCAAATAAGTATGTAATTGAAAGTTCTGTGTTTATTTTCATAACTCTTGATTTTGTTTATATATTTTGGCAGATTGTAGCTTATTCTATCCTTTAAGGGCATAATGTCTGCCTCGCAAAGTACAATATTATTAGGGCAGGTATTTCGAAGACCTGTAATAATTCTAGGTGCATTTAGTTGTATCCTTTCCAGTGTTTTTAGATTTGTTTCAGATGCTGTACCATAGATTTGATATCCATATTCCAAGATAGGTCTCATTAGAGACGTGTAAGTTAATTTTAGTGTTGTTGCTTCAGCTCTCCACTCTTCCTGAAATATATTTCAAGATTTTTAGTCGGTCTCTTCCTTTTCTAACAACTCCTTCAATATGTTTACTGGAGTTAATTTCTGGATCCAGGGTGTAGCCGAGATATTTAGGATGTTTATTATATTGCAATTGTTGTTCTTTCAGAATAATATTTGGTCTTATTTTGTATAGTTTCTTATCGGTAGTAAAAAGACAGGTTTCAGATTTTTGGGGGTTAAATTCTAATTTATGTTTATTAGCAAATTTTTCTAGGCGGAGAATAGTCTTGTTCAAATCTCTTTCAGCTTTTTCCAGTTAGTGTTGCTGCTCCATAGAATAATGTCATCAGCGAAAAGTCCAATATTGGTTTAATGTGAAAATTTGTCTTCTATGCCTGCAATAAATAGGGTGAAGAGAGTTGGGCTAAGGACTGATCCTTGTGGTAATCCTTGGTACAATTTGAAGGTTTTAGATAGAGTGCCATTATATTTTACCCTGATGTATATATTTTTAAGGGAATCATTTATCCAAGTGATAGCTTTTCCATCAATTTTGAAATGTTTGTATAATTTTGTAATTAACTTGTTTTTCCATACCTTATCAAAAGCTTGTGTAAGGTCTAAAAAGCAGCTATGGTGTGGTTAGTTGGCTTTTTGTTTTGTGCATCTTTTACCTTTTGTGTGAAAAATAAGATTTGGACTATTGTCCCATGTCCTTTCCTAAATCCATATTGTTCTTCTGGTAAGAGATTTCTTGTGTCGGGGTGGTAGGTGAGTCGTCTGAATATAATTTTTTCCATTAATTTGCAGCAAATATTTGTGAGGGAGATAGGTCGGTAGTTTTTTGGGTCATCAGCAGATTTGTCAAGTTTTTTAATGGGAATTATTGTTGCATTTTTACAGTCTTGAGGCAATTTTCCAGTTTTCCAGGAGTTATTGAAAATATTAAGAAGTCTTTCTTTGCCAATTTTGCCCAAGTTTGATATCATTCGGCCATGGATTCCATCTGGCCCAGGAGTCTTGTTTAGGTCAGTGTTTTCTAATGCATAAGCTAGCTCTTTCATATTGATTTTTTTCATGGAAATTATTATGAGTGCTGGTGACATTTTTACAGTAATGAATAATCTTTCGGGCCTTTTTTCAACCTTGATTTTACTACTTATTTGATATGATTTACCTAAAAGATTGGCAGCAATTTTGTCATTAGTTGCTGGTGTACCATCTGTATTCTCAATCATATTTGTGTTTTCAGTTTGTGGCTGGACTCTGTCAATTTGTTTTGCCAAATTCCAAAGTTTTGTATTTGGGTTTCTTGGGTTCAGGTTTTCACAAGTTTGTTTCCATTTTTCCCTTTTCACATTTACGTATAATCTTTTTATTTTTGCAATCACAATGTTCAGTTCAGTTCTACAATTTGTTTGGTTTTGGGTGCACTTTTTGTATTTCATTTCTTTTAGTTATAATTGTTTGAATATTTTTTGCCTGGTGTGTATAATTTGGAATCCATTTCTTAATATAATCTCTTGGTATTGAAACTTTGGCTGCTTTAATAATGGTGTTTTCGAAAGATATCATATTAGCCTTTTTGAAGTTCCATAATTTTTCTTAATTGAGCTAGTTTTGGTTTTGGTGCTAATTTCTATCAAATTAGGCAAATGATCACTTTCAAAACCTTTTAATATTTGTTATTTGCATTTGTGGAAAATGTCAGGATAGTAAAAACTTATATCAAGGGCTTGTGCAGTATTATAGCTGTATGAATGATGGGTAGGATTCCCATCATTTAAGCACATGAAGGCATTGTCGTCAAATATGTTTGATAGTATTTTACCTCTTGGGTTTGGCGTAGAACATCCCCATAGTTGATGTTTGGCATTAAGGTCACCTAAAATAATAGTGTTGTCTGTAAGAAATTGAGCCATTGTTCCATCGTCAATAAATGTATTGTTTGGAGGGTGATACATATTGTATATGTTGATGGCTTTGTTTTGATTGAGGTAGACTTTGATACCTTGGGTTTCGAGGTCTAATGTGTTTGGAATATTAACGGCTATGTCCTCATAGTACAAATTATTGATTAAAAATGCTAGGCCACGCCCTTTGACAGCATATACAGATGGATCTTCAGACCTTACCCTGAGTAATGGAGGGGCCGGAATTAACATAATACTGCAAGATGGAACAAACATCAAAATCAAAGAAGGAGCAGGACAGATTTCGTCAAACTTCACTTGTGAACTGACAGCTATCTGGAAAGCCCTTGATGTATGCCTTAACCAACCATCCCTGCATCAAGCAGAAGGAATTTTAATATACAGCGACTCCATATCCGCTCTAGAAGCAATTCAGAAGGGCAATACTAAAATCACCCAGAAAATACACTCGTTACTTACCCAACTGGAACCATTGGAGAATAACTGCATTCTATATTGGATCCCTGCCCATGCTGGGATCGGGAGAAATGAAATGGCATTTGAATTGGCAAAGGAAGCCAGAAAGTTGAGCCAAAGGAAAGAACAAATGTCATTATTTGACGCTGATTCTTTGTCAAAATACAAGATAATTAAACAAAAAAAAAATAAGAAAAGATCAAAATGCGAAATAAACTCCGAGAGAAAAATGTCAAAAACTATGACAAGACTTAGAACAAAACACTATAAAGGAATGACAATACATCCAGATGGCACAAGAACCTATAGGGCATGCAACAATTGTCCTGGTATGGAACTTACACCTACCCACATATTCTCATAGCCAGCAATGGCCGCAGCCTTGCAGAAAATTGACATAGACCCAGAGCAGCAGCTTTACACACCCAAGATAGTGGACATTGCTGCTGCTGTGATGGAGATGCATGAATACATCTAAGGCTCTTTATTGGACACGACAACAACAACGGCATTCCAGAGTAAAATAAATTATCAGAGATAGATACATATTTTTCAAATGAATTAAAATAAATATAATCGATACTGAGTGAGAGTTGAATTAAAAATATTAGAAATTTATTATCTTCGGAAACAAACCGTATCTAAAATATCAATTTTCTTTTTGCTACATGTTTTAATTTGCATTTACCTATTTTACATATCTCTGATTGTATTTGAAAATCGTTAACCAATTCTTCATACTTTTGGCGAAGTGGTGTTTTATTAATTTGTTATTTGATATTATTAGGGTTCTTTCCTGGTATTCAAAAAGGAAAAATACGTGTCGATCAGTTATATTTTTCAATTTATCAAACAATTTGGCCGCCGAATCTCTGATTCTGGTAGAGCGCCATCTGGCGAATAAAATTGTAACTAAAATCAATTTCGAATTTTACATTATTTGCCATAAAAAATCCCATTGCATCCTGAACACAATGGTGTTTACCGCATTGCTCTAGCGCGAATATTCGCGGAGTTATTAATTTTTAAAGTTGTGCGGGACTTTTGGATCACCCTGTATAAAAATAGTTCAACAAATGATTCCTAAATTCAAACCTGCGTCCGCTATATAAAATACAATTAGATAGAATGATCAAAAAACACAATATTCTCCCATAAATGAAGAATAAGAAACACCTAGTTTAAATTATTCAATTGAAAAATTTAAACATAATTATTCTAAATGAATGAAAATATGAAGTGTATACAGCAAAATGTCAGGAAGAGTTTAATAGCAACTAGTGAACTACAATCCAATATTATATATAATCCCCCGGATAGTTTTTTGATTCAAGAACCATGTGTATTGCAAAATGATGTTATTTATGACATAGAATCTCTGATTGTATGCTTGGATAAAAGCGGAAAAATAAATATACGGCAATTATTATATTGAATAAAAATTTAAGATATATAAAGGTCTAAAAATTTACAAATTCATTTTGTACAATAATAATTATTCCAACATCCAGAAATAATATAATTATTTCTAACTTCTATATCCACCCTGATTCTCTTTGCAGTGAACATTTGACTTTTATTAAAAATTTGCTCAAAACTACGAAGACCATCCTTTAATCCTTTGCAGTGATTTCAATTCTTGTCATCCAGTTTGGTTCAATAAGTTAACTAATTCCAACTGATATAGACTACAACCAATTATTGAAGAATCTAGCATATACATTCATAACCTAAAAATCAACACTTGTCGCAATACTAGTATAATAGATCTCACTATTTCTAATAAACATTCATTAAATTCGATAACGAATTGGCACACTGCTGAAATAACTAAATCTTCTGATCATGCTGCGATAGTATTTTAAAATAAGAATAAAAAAAAAAACAATTATTCTATTAATAAACAAAAATCTACATGGAAATTCAGAAGAAAAAACGAAAATTGGTCGATAAATTCTGGTAACATATCAATATTAGAAATACATAGATTGGACACGAAACAAATATTGATCAAGTGATAAATGGGATCACGAATCTATTATTAAAAGCTTCCAATCTTTGAAATTTAAGCCTACAAATCTTAAAGAGTTCTCTAGAAAGAACTGATGGATAGCGAACTTGAAAAAATAAAAACGTATCTACACTATTTAAGACATTTGTATTATCATAATGAAACAATTAGTTATACTATATTTAAATCAGTTAGAAATAAATACAATAATGCAATAAATAAAGTTAAAAGAATCAATTGACGATTCTTTATAGATGAGAACTTTACCAATAATCTATTCGGAAACGCATTAGGGATTTTTAGTAAATTGAACATCAAAAGAACTAAAAGGAATACCCATTAATGATGAATCACCAAAATATTTAAAAGAAAAAAATATGATCGAATCAATGAACAAGTTAATTCGAGACGACATACAAAATTTTGACGACTTCAACAATCAACAAGAAGATATAAACCACAAATAAACAATAAAATCAGAGTAGATATAGAAGTAGAAGAAATA
>CP092869.1:41681202-41846111 GCA_030710605.1 Cordylochernes scorpioides | reverse complement strand
AAAAAAACGCCCTGAAAGAAATGGCCAGTCACAATCTCGAAGCGACAACCGACGAGCCCAAATTACTGAAGAGGGTCATTACTGGAGACGAAACATGGATTTGTGGCTTTGATTCGGAAACTACCCAACAGTCATCGGAGTGGCGCTTCAAAAATGAGCCGACACCAAAGAAAGCGACGAAAGCCCCCAGCAGAGTCAAGGTCATGTTGACGGTGTTCTTCGACTACCAGGGCATCGTTCATCGTGAATTTCAACAAGGCTCTACAATATCTGCTGACTCCTGCAAGGGAGTGTTGAGGCGATTGAGGGAAGCGATCAGGCAGAAACGGCCCGTGCTGTGGAGGAGTAAGTCGTGAATCCTCCACCACTATAAAGGGCCGGCGCACAGAGCCCTCAAAATCTCGAAGTTCCTGCAGGACCACTTAACCTCTGTGTTCCCCCAACCTCCCTACAGTCCCGATTTGGCCCCCTGCGACTTCTTCCTTTTTGGAAAGCTCAAAAAAGTTAAAAAGGTCGGAAATATCAGAGCATAGAAGAGATCAAAGTGGAATCGAAGAACGCCATGAAGGCGATACCGAAAACAGAATACCAGAGGTGTTTTGCTAACTGGAAAAAAAGGTAGCTGAGTGCATCGCGGCCAACAACTGGGACTACTTTGAAGGAGGCAATTTATATTATGTAGAATAATAAAGTTTTTTTTAACGTATGAATAAAGTGTCGAAACTTTTTTTATCAGAGTAGTAATTAGGAAAGATTACAGCAGACACGAAAACCAGACACCAAATTAATGCTAAATTCAAATGGAAAACTATAACAATTTACGTAAGTAAAATTGATTATACAAATACATAATAAGCATAAAAAATATGCCAAACACATTAGGAGAGATACTGCCTAAAAGAGAACTAGACACCAAAATAGAGCTAAATTCAAATGAAAAACTATGAGAAACAAATTATACAAATTATATCAGCCTAGTTATGAGAAAAAAAAAGATGCCAAAGTAATTAAGAAAGATAATGCAGACACCAAGACTAGACACAAAATTGAAGCTTAATTCAAATTAAAAACTACAACAATTTGAATAATCAAAATATATCATACAAATTCAACATAAGCATATAAAAAATGTGCCAAAAACATTAAAAAAGATAATGACAAAAAGAAAACCAGACACAAAAATGGAGCTAAATTCAAATGAAAAACTATAACAAATTAAGTATTCAACAATTGAATATACAAATTATATCAGCCTATTTATGAAAAAAAAATATGCCAAAGTAATTAGAAAAGTTACTGCAGACACCAAGACCAGACACCAAATTGGAGCTAAATTCAAATGAAAAACTGTACCAATTTGAGTAATCAAATACAATATCAATCAATTTATGAAAAATAAAGATGCCAAAGATATTAGAAAAGATACAGCAAAAAAAAAACAGACACAAAAATTGAGCTAAATTCAAATGAAATACTATAAAAAAATTAAGTATTCAAAATTGATTATAGAAATACATTATAAAAATAAAAACTATATGCCAAAGTCATTAAAAAAGATACTGCCAAAAAAGACAGACACCAAAATGGAGCTAAATTCAATTGAAAAGCTATAACTATTTAAGTAATCAACAATTGATTATAGAAATACAGCAACAGCCTATTTATAAGAAAAAAATGATGCCCTATATATCAAGAAAGGTACTGCAAAAAAGAGAACCAGCAACAAAAATGGAACTAGATTCAAATGAAAAACTATAACAAATTTAGTAATTAAAATTGATTATACAAATACAACTTCAAGCTATTTATGATAAAAAAAAAGATGCCAAAAGATTAGGAAAGATACTGCAAAAAAAAAAAAACTCAGATACAAAAAAAAAGAGAGCTAAATACATTTGAAAAACTATAACAAATTATGTAATCAACAATTAATTATAGAAATTATTACATCCTATTTATGAGAAAAAGATATGCAAAAGATATTAGAAAAGATACTGCCAAAATGAAAATCAGACACCTAAATGGAGCTAATTTCAAAGGAAAAACTATAACAATTTGAGTAATCAAAAAATGACTATACAAATACAGCATCAGACTATTTGTGAGAAAAAATGATACCAAATACATCAAGAAAAATACTGCAAAAAAGAAAACCAGGAACAAAAATGGAGCTAAATTCAAATGAAAAACTATAACGAATTTAGTAATCAAAATCAATTATAAAAATACAATATCAAGCTATTTATAAGAAAAAAAAATGCCAAAGACATTAGGAAAGATACTGCAAAAAAAAAGAGAAAACCAGACACAAAAATTGAGCTAAATTCAAATGAAAATCTATAACAAATTAAGGAATAAAAATTGATTATACAAATACAGCTTAAGCATAAAATAAAATATGCCAAATTCATTAGAAAAGATACTGCCAAAAAGAAAATCAGACACCAAAATGGAGCTGATTTCAAAGGTAAACTATAACAATTTGAGTAACCAAAAAATGACTATACAAATACAGCATCAGACTATTTATGAGAAAAAAATGATGCCATATACATCAAGAAAGATACTGCAAAAAAGAAAACCAGACACAAAAATGGAGCTAAATTCAAATGAAAACCTCTATGACAAAATTATTAATTACCATTGACAATACAAATACAACATTAGCCCATTCATGAGAAAAAATGATACCAAATACATCAAGAAAAATACTGTAAAAAAGAAAACCAGAAACAAAAATGGAGACAAATTCAAATGAAAAACTATAACGAATTTAGTAATCAAAATCAATTATACAAATACAACATCATTCTATTTATGAGCAAAAAAATCCCAAAAACATTAGGTAAGATACTGCAAAAGAAAAAAAAAACCAGACAAAATATGAAGCTAAACACATATGAAAAACTATAACAAATTAAGTAATCAACAATTGATTATACAATTTATATCAGCGCATTTATGAGAAAAAAAATATGCCAGAGGTATTAGGAAAAATACCGCCAAAAAGAAATTTAGACACCAAAATGGAGCTAATTTCAATGGAAAAACTATAACAATTTGAGTAAACAAAAAATGACTATACAAATACAGCATCAGACTATTTATGAGAAAAAAAATGATACCAAATACATCAAGAAAAATACTGCAAAAAAGAAAACCAGAAACAAAAATGGAGCTAAATTCAAATGAAAAACTATGAGAAACTGATTATACAAATTATATCAGCCTAGCTATGAGAAAAAAAGATGTCAAAGTAATTAAGAAAGGTAATGCAGACACCAAGACCAGACATAAAATTGAAGCTTAATTTAAATGAAAAACTATAACAATTTAAGTAATCAAAATTGATTATACAAATTCAGCATAAGCATGAAAAAATATGCCAAACACATTAGGAAAGATACTGTTAAAAAAAAACAGACACCAAATTGGAGCTAAATTCAAATGAAAAACTATACCAATTTAAGTAATCAAATTTGATTATACAAATACAATATCAATCAATTTATGAAAAATAAAAATGCCAAAGATATTAGAAAAGATACAGCTGAAAAAAAGAAACAAAAATTGAGCTAAATTCAAATGAAATACTATAAAAAGAAGTGATCAAAATTGATTATAGAAATACATCATAAACATAAAAAATATATGCCAAAGACATTAAGAAAGAAACTGCCAAAAAAAAAACAGACACCAAATTGGAACTAAATTCAACTGAAAAACTATAACAATACAAGTAATCAACAATTGATTATAGAAATACAGCATCAGCCTATTAATGAGAAAAAATGATGCCCTATATATCAAAAAAGATACTGCAAAAACGAAAACCAGCAACAAAAATAGAACTAAATTCAAATGAAAAACTATAACAAATTTAGTTATTAAAATTGATTATACAAATACAACATCAAGCTATTTATGATAAAAAAGAAGATGCCAAAAGATTAGGAAAGATACTGCAAAAAGAAAAAAAGAAACCCAGATATAAATAAATAGATCTAAATACATATGAAAAACTATAACAAATTAAGTAATCAACAATTAATTAGAGAAATTATTTCATCCTATTTATGAGAAAAAGATATGCAAAATACATCAGAAAAGATACTGCCAAAATGAAAATCAGACACCTAAATGGAGCTAATTTCAAAGGAAAAACTATAACAATTTGAGTAATCAAAAAATAACTACACAAATACAGCATCAGACTATTTATGAGAAAAAAATGGTGCCATAAACATCAAGAAAGATACTGCAAAAAAGAAAACCAGACACAAAAATGGAGCTAAATTCAAATGAAAACCTCTATAACAAAATTAGTAATTACAATTGACTATACAAATACAACATTAGCCTATTCATGAGAAAAAATGATTCCAAATACATAAAAAATATACTTCAACAAAAGAAAACCAGAAACAAAAATGGAGACAAATTCAAATGAAAAACTATAACGAATTTAGTAATCAAAATCAATTATACAAATACAACATCAAGCTATTTATGAGAAAAAAATATGCCAAAAACATTAGGTAAGATACTGCAAAAAGAAAAAAAAACCAGACAAAATATGAAGCTGAAAACATATGAAAAACTATAACAAATTAAGTAATCAACAATTGATTATACAAATTATATCAGCCTAGTTTGGAGAAAAAAAGATGTCAAAGTAATTAAGTAAGATAATGCAGACACCAAGACCAGTCACCAAATTGTGGCTTAATTTAAATGGAAACTATAACAATTTAAGTAATCAAAATTGATTATACAAATAAAGCATAAGCATTAAAAAAATATGCAAAACACATTAGGAAAATACTGTCAAAAAGAAAACCAGACACCAAAATGTATCTAAAATAAAATGAAAAACTATGACAAATTAAGTATTAAACAATTTATTATGCAAATTATATCAGCATATTCATGAGAAAAAAAAATGTGCAAAAGTAATTAAGAAAGATATTGCAGACACCAAGACCAGACACCAAATTGAAGCTGAATTCAAATGAAAAACTATACCAATTTAAGTAATTAAATTTGATTATACAAATACAATATCAATCAATTTATGAAAAAAAAAAAGATGGCAAAGATATTAGAAAAGATACAGCTAAAAAAAAAACAGAAACAAAAATTGAGCTAAATTCAAATGAAATACTATAAAAAATTAAGTGATCAAAATTGATTATAGGAATACATCATAAACATAAAAAAATATATTCCAAAGACATTAAGAAAGATACTGCCAAAATGAAAATCAGACACCTAAATGGAGCTGATTTCAAAGGAAAAACTATAACAATTTGAGTAATCAAAAAATGACTATACAAATACAGCATTAGACTATTTATGAGAAAAAATGATACCAAATACATCAAGAAAAATATTGCAAAAAAAAAATCCAGCAACAAAAATAGAACTAAATTCAAATGAAAAACTATAACAAATTTAGTTATTAAAATTGATTATACAAATAAAACATCAAGCTATTTATGATAAAAAAGAAGATGCCAAAAGATTAGGAAAGATACTGCAAAAAGAAAAAAAGAAACCCAGATACAAAAAAATAGAGCTAAATACATTTGAAAAACTATAACAAATTAAGTAATCAACAATTAATTTTAGAAATTATTTCATCCGATTTATGAGAAAAAGATATGCAAAGACATCAGAAAAGATACTGCCAAAATGAAAATCAGACACCTAAATGGAGCTAATTTCAAAGGAAAAACTATAACAATTTGAGTAATCAAAAAATGACTATACAAATATAGCATTAGACTATTTATGAGAAAAAATGTTACCAAATACATCAAGAAAAATACTGCAAAAAGGAAAACCAGAAACAAAAATGGAGCTAAATTCAAATGAAAAACTATAACGAATTCAGTAATCAAAATCAATTATACAAATACAACATCAAGCTATTTATGTGAAAAATAAAATGCCAAAAACATTAGGTAAGATACTGCAAGAATAAAAAAAAAACAGACAAAATATGAAGCTAAATACATATGAAAAACTATAACAAATTAAGTAATCAACAATTGATTAAAAAATTTATATCAGCGCATTTATGAGAAAAAAAAAAGATGTCAAAGGTATTAGGAAAAATACTGCAAAAAGAAAATTAGACACCAAAATGGAGCTAATTTCAAAGGAAAAACTATAACAATTTGAGTAATCAAAAAATGACTATACAAATACAGCTTCAGACTATTTATGAGAAAAAATGATGTCATATACATCTAGAAAGATACTGCAAAAAAGAAAACCAGACACCGATATGGAGTTAAATTCAAATGAAAAACTATGAGAAACTGATTATACAAATTATATCAGCCTAACTATGAGAAAAAAAAAGATGTCAAAGTAATTAAGAAAGGTAATGCAGACACCAAGACCAGACACCAAATTGAAGTTTAATTCAAATGAAAAACTATAACAATTTAAGTAATCAAAATTGATTATACAAATTCAGCATAAGCATGAAAAAAATTAGCCAAACACATTAGGAAAGATACTGTTAAAAAGAAAACCAGACACCAAAATGAATCTAAATTAAAATGAAAAACTATAACAAATTAAGTATTAAGCAATTTATTATACAAATTTTATCAGCCTATTCATGAGAAAAAAATAAATGCCAAAGTAATTAAGAAAGATACTGCAGACACACCAAGACCAGACACCAAATTGGAGCTAAATTCAAATGAAAAACTATACCAATTTAAGTGATCAAATTTGATTATACAAATACAATATTAATCAATTAATGAAAAAAAAAGATGCCAAAGATATTAGAAAAGATACAGCTAAAAAAAACAGAAACAAAAATTGAGCTAAATTCAAATAAAATACTATAAAAAATTAAGTGATCAAAATTAATTATAGAAATACATTATAAACATAAATGTATATACCAAAGACATTAAGAAAGATACTGCCAAAAACCAAACACCAAATTGGAACTAAATTCAAATGAAAAACTATAACAATTCAAGTAATCAACAATTGATTATAGATAAACAGAATCAGCCTATTTATGAGAAAAAAATGATGCCCATATATCAAAAAAGATACTGCAAAAAAAAAAAACCAGCAACAAAAATAGAACTAAATTCAAATGAAAAACTATAACGAATTTAGTAATCAAAATCAATTATACAAATACAACATCAAGCTATTTATGTGAAAAATAAAATGCCAAAACATTAGGTAATATACTGCAAAAATAAAAAAAACAGACAGAATATGAAGCTAAATACATATGAAAAACTATAACAAATTAAGTAATCAACAATTGATTATAAAATTTATATCAGCGCATTTATGAGAAAAAAAAAGATGCCAAAGGTATTAGGAAAAATACTGCCAAAAAGAAAATCAGACACCAAAATCGAGCTAATTTCAAAGGAAAAACTATAACAATTTGAGTAATCAAAAAATGACTATACAAATACAGCTTCAGACTATTTATGAGAAAAAGTGATGTCATATACATCTAGAAAGATACTGCAAAAAAAAAAAAAAACAGACACCGATATGGAGCTAAATTCAAATGAAAAACTATGAGAAACTGATTATAAAAATTATATCAGCCTAGCTCTGAGAAAAAAAGATGTCAATGTAATTAAGAAAGGTAATGCAGACACCAAGACCAGACACCAAATTGAAGCTTAATTTAAATGAAAAACTATAACAATTTAAGTAATCAAAATGATTATACAAATTCAGCATAATTTTGAAAAAATATGCCAAACACATTAGGAAAGATACTGTTAAAAAGGTAACCAGACTCCAAAATGAATCTAAATTAAAATGAAAAACTATAACAAATTAAGTATTAAACAATTTATTATACAAATTATATCAGCCTATTCATGAGAAAAAAAAATGCCAAAGTAATTAAGAAAGATACTGCAGACACACCAAGACCAGACACCAAATTGGAGCTAAATTCAAATGAAAAACTACACCAATTTAAGTAATCAAATTTGATTATACAAATACAATATTAATCAATTTATGAAAAAATAAGATGCCAAAGATATTAGAAACAACAACAACAATAGCCTTTATTGGGCACACGTGCCATACAGGATTCACCCGGTAGGACAAAAAAAAAATAACAAATTAGCATCATAGTTATATACAAATATTGGGTATTGACCTCGACCAATTATCGAGTTGGATCCGGAGTCTGTGCTAAATATTTTGATTGAGCTGATTTCCAGTATTTATAAAAAGCGAATGCAAAAGGTCTTGACTTTACGACTTTTGCCATTAAAACATAAGGCGAATTGCTATTATAGCCGGTCTCTTGACGAAGAATTTCTCTCTCTTCTTCCATTGCCGTACAGTTGAACATGTAGTGTGGAAAGTCGAGACTAAATTCATCGTTGCATAAGGTGCATTTTATGGTCTTAGTTTTCAAAAGTGAAACATGATTAATTCTCTGTACTGCAAAAAGGCTTCTTACTTGTGCAATGATTCTCTTTAAGGTTAGGGGGATATTGTCATTCAGATAGCATTCCATTGTAGGTGATGAATGAAAGTATTTATAGTGAGAGTAGAGTACTGATTTTCTTATTCTTACATAATCCAGCTGCAAGGACTGATCGGTTGCCGTTCTAATAATTAGGGAGATGTATCTTTGTAGAATATTGAAGTCTGTACTTCCAACAAGCCATGAGAAGCCGGTGTTGTTAAGTAGCTCTGTTATACTTTTTACCAGTCCGATATTTTGTTTTGAAGAAATTGAAATGTCCCACAAATGTGCCAAACAAATTTAAGGTAGCCTGCTACCGTCCATTTTCAGAATTCTAGTCCAGAATTTTAAAGTTAGTTTTTTCACTGTGATATCAAGAGAGTTTCTTCCTGTTTCGGCCCTCAAAATATAGCCCGGAGTATAGCTTGGAAGGCACAGAAAACGTCTGAGAAAGGTATCCTGGGTTCTATCTAAGATTAAGGCTTGATCATGTGCCCAGATTGGAGCCGCATAGAGTAGGACTGTCAAGATCATAGAATCCAACAATCTCATACTTGCATGGAAGGATTTGAGCTTGGACTTCAGAATAATCTCCCCCACAGCACCCATCGCAGCCATGGTCCTGCCTCTATAATTTAAGGCAACTTGAGTGAAAGAAATCGAAGGGGTTAGCGGGTAGCCCAAGTACGTATATTTTGATGTAACACTTAAAGGACTTTGACCCCAGTACCATCTTTCTGAACGCGCCACCTTTCCTCCATTACGGAAAACCATTATTCTTGACTTGTTTTCGTTCAGAGTTAGTAAGTTCGTTTCTAGATAGGTTTTCAGTATATTGATTTTCAATTGAAGGTTTATTTTAGAATCACCTATCAAAACAATATCGTCGGCATATAGGAGGAGGTGTATGTTTCCGAAATTGGGTAAGTATATTCCTGACAACCCCGAGTCATCAAATATTTTAATCAAATCATTAATAAAGAGTAGGAATAGGCATGGGGATAGTGGGTCACCTTGGAGCACCCCCGAACGAATTTCAATGAATTCTGTGATAGAATTATTCCAACGAACCGCAGCGGTCATGTCTTCATAATAACATTTAATTAAGTTTACAAATCGGTGATTCAGTCCTATTTTGACTAGTTTTGTCCATAGCAATGCGTGAGGAACCGTGTCAAAAGCTTTTTTTAAGTCTACGAAGAAGGAGTAACATTTACCTCTTTTCTTCCTTAGGGCAAGTTGGATTACAGATGTCAATATGAAAATGTGATCCTGACATGAGTGAGCAGATCTAAAGCCCGCTTGATTCTCTGGGATAATATCATTAGTTTCAATCCATTTGACTAGGCGGGACCTAAGTATTGCTATAAATAGTTTCGCGAAATTGCTCAGCAGTGAGATTCCGCGGTAGTTAGATGGATTATCAGAATCGCCATTTTTAAAAATCGGATGAATAATAGACTTCGAGAAAGAGGATGGGAATACAGCTGATCTTAGTATTCTGTTGTATAGATCCTTGAGTAACAGAATGTAACTGTGAGGAAGGAGCTTGATTGCTTCGTTCGGTACCTCGTCGATTCCAGCTGCTTTACAGTTCTTCAAACGCGAGATTTCTTCTGTTATCTCCCTCATTGTAATTTCCGCCAATAAGCCTGTATCCACTGAAAGCGTGTTTAGTATAGGAAGGATATATTCTGTTGATGTTTCGGATGAGAGTAGTTTGTTGTAAAATTGGTGCCATTCTTGAAGCGATATGTTTCCTTGAATGAAACTTCTTTTTTTATAAATGCTTATTGTTTTCCAGAAGTTTTTAGAGTCATGAGTATTGCTTGATAAATTTACATGCAATGATTGGTAGTATTTTTTCTTTTTATCTCTAATTAATGCAGCATAGCATTTCTTTTTTGAAATATAGTTAACACGGTCTGTTTCTTTTTTTGATTTCATGTAGATTTTAAGACGGGATTTAGCATTCTTTTTTGTTAGATAACATTCTCGATCAAACCAGGGCTTCGAATTTGGGTTCAATGTTTTGGATCTTCTCTGCATCCCGCTTTGCCCATAGTATCAATGATTTTATCAGTTAAAAGCCTCATTGTATTATCTATTGAGTGATTCCAATTCAGGTGTATTTCATTTAGTGCCTGCGAGAAAAACTGTGAGTTATCATGTGTCCATCTATAACTTGTTAAAGGTGTTGGATTTGTATGTCTCGAGTAATTCACCATCGACTGTAATGAAGTAATTCTGCGGTCAGAACCGGGCAATATAAGGGCAGACAAGGTGATAGGGAGATGGTCCGAATATGGAGAACATTCAACTTGGAAGTTCTCAATTAGATCCAAAAGCAAGGGGGTCACCACAAAGTAATCCAAGACCGAAGAGCCACGGTCTGAGATGTAAGTAAAATTGCCATTTTGATCTGCCATCGATCTGCCATTTAATATTGTCAGTAAATTATTGTCGAGGAACTCAACAAAATGGGTTGCATTTGGAGAGATCATCTTATCACTGGAATTACGCAGTGAGAAAATATTTGAAGAGAGCGCAATTACATTGTGAAAACCGCCCATAGATCCCGTTCGAATGTTAAGGTCACCCGCCAGCATTATTTCATAGCCACATAATAATCTTTCCTCAATAAGCCTAAATAGTTTGTTTAGGTTGAGTTTAAAAGTATCACCAGGTGGTAAATATGCGACTAGTATACATAGTTTACATATAGAGGTTTGTTTAAAACAAATTGAAATCCAGTTAGGCTCAATTTC
This sequence comes from Cordylochernes scorpioides, assembly GCA_030710605.1. Lineage (NCBI taxonomy): Eukaryota > Metazoa > Arthropoda > Arachnida > Pseudoscorpiones > Chernetidae > Cordylochernes > Cordylochernes scorpioides. Next base: position 41,834,846 of record CP092869.1, on the reverse strand, counting down.
TATTTTGTAAATATAATTTGCAAGCATTTTACTGATTCCGACCAGTATTCCACCAGACGGTCTTCCAGTCTTGCAACATCTTGTAGCCAGCGATTCATAAATAGTAAATTCATGTATGTCAACTTGTATATTGCGGTCGAGCCAGGTTTCTGCAAGTGCAAAAATATGATAATGTTTTACATAATCGAGAAGATCAAACAATGAACTAGCTCTCATGTATCCATTTATGTTCCAGTATAAAATGTCAATAGAGTTTTTATATTTAGTAGGTTTCAATTGCAGGTCTGGTGATATTACAAATTCTCTTTTGTTTGTATTTTCATCCAGTTGCTATAACTCCGCACCCTCCTTGGTGGTAATTTTACCATTGAAAACCTGATAAACTGTTCCATTAACAATCAGTTTATCATCCCTAAGTTTTGCCGTGATTCCTTTGTTTAAGAATTCTTTCCATTTAGGAATCAACAGTCGGCGTTGTTCTCTGGTACTAGGAGAGTAGTCCTTGCTTACAAATATCTTCAAATCCCTTAATTTAAATGAATTTTTAAATATCTTTATTCTCTCGCTGTGTTCTGGGACCTCTACCAGCATTGGGGCTTTATCCTTTTTGGATAACCTCCTGCACCTGGAAATAGAAATCTCATCCGAGATCTGCATCTGGTCTTTTATCAAACTTTTTATTTTGGCGCGGGATTCATCAGGATTTTCACTTCCATTACCTTCCATGCCGTAAAAATCAAGTTTTTCTCTCTGTTTTTCATCTCCATAAAACTAACTCGACTCTCAAGTTCTCTAATCTTTTTGACATTCACTTCAACGGCGCTCGCAGTTAATTCCAGAGAAGATTCAAGCTGCTGTACACGGGTGTCAATTTTTTGCATCCCTAGTTCAATCGCAGATAGCCTAGAATCGAGTTTTGAGCCCCAATCATCCATTTTAGAAGAAAGTGCCGCAATCAGTTCTTTTAGGTCTTTCTCCATAGGCGTTTCTAGAGTTGTTTGTCTGGTAACTTTAGGGCCTGGGTTACTCTCGATACCCGAGATCAATAACAATGCTAGTATTATAATTCTCAAATTTGATTTACTATAACGAAAACGTGTAGAGAGCCCAATTTTTTTCACTTGATCTAAAGCAGTCAGCCTTTCGCAATTTGCATCATTTTCATCGCTAAAATCAAAATTTGCATAACCCAGCAGCCAGCCAACGCGCTCATTTACATGATGAGTGATGCATAAAAACAAGATACATGTAAATATTAGACCTATATTCATTTTTCCTTTTCTACACTCTTTTCTTCCGAGAAATAAAAGAGAAATTTCCTCTATCCCTATACAAGAATTAGAGTAACTCAGCAGGAAGGCAAAAACTAAAAATATAAAGAAAAATGAAATACTCAACGGGAGCTGTAGTTACCTGCTGCCTCTTCGGTTGGCCACCTAGCGGGGAATCATATTAGAAAAGATACAGCTAAAAAAAAAAAAAAACAGAAACAAAAATTGAGCTAAATTCAAATAAAATACTATAAAAAATTAAGTGATCAAAATTGATTATAGAAATACATCATAAACATAAAAAATATATACCAAAGACATTAAGGAAGATACTGCCAAAATGAAAATCAGACACCTAAATGGAGCTGATTTCAAAGGAAAAACTATAACAATTTGAGTAATCAAAAAATGACTATACAAATACAGCATTAGACTATTTATGAGAAAAAATGATACCAAATACATCAAGAAAAATACTGCAAAAAAGAAAACCAGAAATAAAAATGGAGCTAAATTCAAATGAAAAACTATAACAAATTTAGTAATCAAAATTAATTATACAAATACAACATCAAGCAATTTATGAGAAAAAAATGCCAAAGACATTAGGTAAGATACTGCAAAAAGAAAAAAGAAACCCAGACAAAAAAATGAAGCTAAATACATATGAAAAACTATAACAAATTAAGTAATCAACAATTGATTATACAATTTATATCAGCGCATTTATGAGAAAAAAAATATGCCAAAGATATTAGGAAAAATACTGCCAAAAAGAAAATCAGACACCAAAATGGAGCTAATTTCAAAGGAAAAACTATAACAATTTGAGTAATCAAAAAATGACTATACAAATACAGCATCAGACTATTTATGAGAAAAAATGATACCAAATACATCAAGAAAAATACTGCAAAAAAGAAAACCAGAAACAAAAATGGAGCTAAATTCAAATGAAAAACTATGAGAAACTGATTATACAAATTATATCAGCCTAACTATGAGAAAAAAAAGATGTCAAAGTAATTAAGAAAGGTAATGCAGACACCAAGACCAGACACCAAATTGAAGCTTAATTTAAATGGAAACTATAACAATTTAAGTAATCAAAATTGATTATACAAATTCAGCATAAGCATTAAAAAAATATGCAAAACACATTAGGAAAATACTGTCAAAAAGAAAACCAGACACCAAAATGGATCTAAATTAAAATGTAAAACTATGACAAATTAAGTATTAAACAATTTATTATACGAATTATATCAGCATATTCATGAGAAAAAAAATATGCCAAAGTAATTAAGAAAGATATTGCAGACACCAAGACCAGACACCAAATTGAAGCTGAATTCAAATGAAAATCTATATCAATTTAAGTAATCAAATTTGATTAAACAAATACAATATCAATCAATTTATGAAAAAAAAAAGATGGCAAAGATATTAGAAAAGATACAGCTAAAAAAAAAACAGAAACAAAAATTGAGCTGAATTCAAATGAAATACTATAAAAAATTAAGTGATCAGAATTAATTATTACATCATAAACATAAAAAATAGATACCAAAGACATTAAGAAAGATACTGCCAAAAAAAAAAACAGACACCAAATTGGAACTAAATTCAAATGAAAAACTATAACAATTCAAGTAATCAACAATTGATTATAGAAATACAGCATCAGCCTATTTATGAGAAAAAATGATGCCCTATATATCAAAAAAGATACTGCAAAAAATAAAACCAGCAACAAAAATAGAACTAATTTAAAATGAAAAACTATAACAAATTTAGTTATTAAAATTGATTATACAAATAAAACATCAAGCTATTTATGATAAAAAAAAGATGCCAAAAGATTAGGAAAGATACTGCAAAAAGAAAAAAAGAAACCCAGATACAAAAAATAGAGCTAAATACATTTGAAAAACTATAACAAATTAAGTAATCAACAATTAATTATAGAAATTATTTCATCCGATTTATGAGAAAAAGATATGCAATAGACATCAGAAAAGAATCTGCCAAAATGAAATTCAGACACCTAAATGGAGCTAATTTCAAAGGAAAAACTATAACAATTTGAGTAATCAAAAAATGACTATACAAATACAGCATTAGACTATTTATGAGTAAAAATGATACCAAATACATCAAGTAAAATACTGCAAAAAAGAAAACCAGAAACAAAAATGGAGCTACATTCAAATGAAAAACTATAACGAATTTAGTAATCAAAATCAATTATACAAATACAACATCAAGCAATTTATGAGAAAAAAAATGACAAAGACATTAGGTAAGATACTGCAAAGAGAAAAAAGAAACCCAGACAAAAAAATGAAGCTAAATACATATGAAAAACTATAACAAATTAAGTAATCAACAATTGATTATACAATTTATATCAGCGCATTTATGAGAAAAAAAATATGCCAGAGGTATTAGGAAAAATACCGCCAAAAAGAAATTTAGACACCAAAATGGAGCTAATATCAATGGAAAAACTATAACAATTTGAGTAAACAAAAAATGACTATACAAATACAGCATCAGACTATTTATGAGAAAAAAATGATACCAAATACATCAAGAAAAATACTGCAAAAAAGAAAACCAGAAACAAAAATGGAGCTAAATTCAAATGAAAAACTATGAGAAACTGATTTTACAAATTATATCAGCCTAGTTTGGAGAAAAAAACATGTCAAAGTAATTAAGTAAGATAATGCAGACACCAAGACCAGACACCAAATTGAAGCTTAATTTAAATGGAAACTATAACAATTTAAGTAATCAAAATTGATTATACAAATTCAGCATAAGCATTTAAAAAATATGCAAAACACATTAGGAAAATACTGTCAAAAAGAAAACCAGACACCAAAATGGATCTAAATTAAAATTAAAAACTATGACAAATTAAGTATTAAACAATTTATCATGCAAATTATATCAGCATAATCATGAGAAAAAAAAATGTGCAAAAGTAATTAAGAAAGATATTGCAGACACCAAGACCAGAAACCAAATTGAAGCTGAATTCAAATGAAAAACTATACCAATTTAAGAAATTAAATTTGATTATACAAATACAATATCAATCAATTTATGAAAAAAAAAGATGCCAAAGATATTAGAAAAGATACAGCTAAAAAAAAAAACAGAAACAAAAATTGAGCTAAATTCAAATGAAATACTATAAAAAATTAAGTGATCAAAATTGATCATAGGAATACATCATAAAATAAAAAAATATATTCCAAAGACATTAAGAAAGATACTGCCAAAAAAACATACACCAAATTGGAACTAAATTCAAATGAAAAACTATAACAATTCAAGTAATCAACAATTGATTATAGAAATACCGCATCAGCCTATTTATGAGAAAAAAAATGATGCCCTATATATCAAAAAAGATACTGCAAAAAAGAAAACCAGCAACAAAAATAGAACTAAATTCAAATGAAAAACTATAACAAATTTAGTTATTAAAATTGATTATACAAATACAACATCAAGCTATTTATGATAAAAAAAAAGAAGATGCCAAAAGATTAGGAAAGATACTGCAAAAAGAAAAAAAGAAACCCAGATACAAAAAATAGAGCTAAATACATTTGAAAAACTATAACAAATTAAGTAATCAACAATTAATTATAGAAATTATTTCATCCGATTTATGAGAAAAAGATAAGCAAAAGACATCAGAAAAGATACTGCCAAAATGAAAATCAGACACCTAAATGGAGCTAATTTCAAAGGAAAAACTATAATAATTTGAGTAATCAAAAAATGACTATACAAATACAGCATTAGACTATTTATGAGAAAAATTGATACCAAATACATCAAGAAAAATACTGCACAAAGGAAAACCAGAAACAAAAATGGAGCTAAATTCAAATGAAAAACTATAATGAATTTAGTAATCAAAATCAATTATTCAAATACAACATCAAGCAATTTATGAGAAAAAAATGCCAAAGACATTAGGTAAGATACTGCAAAAAGAAAAAAAAACAGACAAAAAAATGAAGCTAAATACATATGAAAAACTATAACAAATTAAGTAATCAACAATTGATTATACAATTTATATCAGCGCATTTATGAGAAAAAAAAAAATATGCCAAAGCTATTAGGAAAAATACTGCCAAAAAGAAAATCAGACACCAAAATGGAGCTAATTTCAAATGAAAAAATATAACAATTTAAGTAAACAGAAATTGATTATATAATTACAGCATTAGCCTATTTATGAGAAAAAAAAGATGTCAAATACATTAAGAAAGATACTGTAAAAAAGAAACCCAGACACAAAAATGGACCTCAATTCAAACGAAAAACTATAACAAATGAAGTAATCATAATTGAATATACAAATAAATCTTCAAGTTATTTATGAGAAATAAATGCCAAAGACATTAGGAAGATACTGCAAAAAGAAACGAAAACCAGGCACAAAATGGAGCTAAATACAAAGGAAAAACTATAACAAATTAAGTAAACTAAATTTATTATACAAATACAGCATGAGCATAAAAAAATATATACCGAAGTCATTAGGAAAGATGCTGCCAAAGAGAAAACCTGACACCAAAGAGAGCTAAATTGAAATGAAAAACTATAACGAATTAAGTATTCAACAATTGATTATCCAAAATATATCAGTCTATTTATGAGAAAAAAAGATTCCAAATACATTAGGAAAGATACTGTAAAAAAGAAAACGAAACACAAAAATAAAGTTAAAATCAATTGAAAGACTATAACAATTTAGTATCCAAAATTGATTATACAAATACAACATCAACCTATTTATGAGAAAACCTGACACAAAAATTGAGCTAAATTCAAATGAAAACCTATAAAAAATTGAGTAATATAATTTAAATATACAAATACAGCATATACATTTAAAAAAATATGCCAAAGACATTAGGAAAAATACTGCCAAAAAGAAAACCAGACACCAAAATTGAGCTAAATTAAAATGAAAAACTATAACAAATCAAGTAATAAAAAATTTATTATACAATTTATATCGGCCTATTTATGAGAAAAAAAGATGCCAAAGACATTAAGAAAGATATTGTAAAAAAGAAAACCATTCGCAAATATTGAGCTAAATTAAAATGAAAAACTATAACAAAGTACTAGCAAATTATAATTATAAAAATTAAATGTGAAAAAAAATGAATCAGAAATACGAAATGTATATTAGAAATAAGTAAAAAGTAATAATAAAAAAACACGTGTTTTAAAAATAAACAATTCGATAATGAAAAATAACAAATAAGATAAGATAAACAACATTTCAAAGGCAAAAATCTACGTTTGCAAAACCAAACATATTTAAAAATAAATAAATCTATTAATATTTGGAAAATAAAAATAAAACGGTCACGTGAAGCAACAAAATAATAATAATTTGGTAAATAGATGGCTATTTATAGTTAATTTCTTTAGAGGAGATAGCCTCAAACTTTACAGCTGAGAACTCTGTTAGCATATTCTATATACAGTTACGAGCGTCATCATCTCTGTCACCGTTTGCTTTTTTTTTTTTTGGAATGGCGCTCTCCTATTGGTTGGCTACGAACACGTGGCTACGATGGCGCCGCCATTACACGAGACACTTTGTTTTTTACTTTGCCCCCCCCCCCCCCACTCGCTTTTTGGTTTTTGGTAACTATTGTGTTGGAGCGGGTCGCTCCTTAAATAAATGCATATATCAGTTAATAACTAAATGGAATCCTCTCTTTCTTTTTCCCAGTAAGAGACGCCTACGGAAGCCAACAGTACATAGACATATAAAGCACATAGGCTATAGTTTTTAACTAATATATGCATTTATTTAAGGCGCCAATTTATAATTGTAACAAATAGTATTTGAATCAAAAAATTCAATCGGGTAAAACACGGGCGTTGCCCGGGTCATTCGGCTAGTTATCTATATAGAAAAACGTTCTTACCTGATTTATAATATTATAAAATGAATGAAACTCCCAGGGTTAAGTTTCTTGTGAAACCTTTTATTTTCAAGCTTTCGGACTTGTCAGTCCTTCAACAGGATTATCACTTTAACAACCTAATAATAAATACAATTTTTATATACATATTATATACATGTGTTGAATGCTTATTATATATTGAGAGAAAAAATATATTACATTATTTCTGTTTGTAAAACAAAATTTTGAAAATATACATGAGTGATGTCCCGAGATTTCAAATTAATTTTTAAAAATATGTGAACTCTTGTGTTATATATAGAAGAGTGCCTACATCTATGGGATAGTATTTGTCCATATTGTTTCTTATTTTTCTGATATATCAATGCATCTGTTTATGCCTTTTTGCTGTTTGGTTATCATAGATTATATTAAAAGCCTTTGGTATTTACTATGGATATTGTCATAATACACCATCGGTTGAGATAAGTTAAATGTATGACCTGGTTCTTTTATGTGTTGAACAATTGAGATCTTGGATAGCTATTGTTAATATTCAAATTATGTTCGGCTATTCTATTATGGACTTTTCTCACAGTCTCCCATACATATTCAGAACTACAGTTAACAGTTACATGGAGTAGATAGCTTCTTTTCTATTAAGTGGAATATTGGATTGATTCTTTTTTAATGGGTTTCTAATCATTTTAGCTAAATTTGGAGAATTATTCTACATAGTTTTTATACCATATTTTCTAAGTGTTCTAGCTATGGATACTGATTGAAGAGAATATTGAATGATGCATAATGCTTTATAGATTTCTTGCTTTTGGGTTATTGAAATGGTATTTTCTGCAGTCTGATAAAAATGTGGTAGGATGAAGGATTTTGTGTAACCTGATGAAAATAGATTTTTAATAATATTTTGCGTTTCTTCTGTTTTTAATTGAGGTAAAGAACAATATGTGAATGCTCTTTTAGATAACGTTTTTATAGTATTGATCTTATGGCTAAGAGGATAAAATGAAGAGTATTTAACGTAGTTTGGGATGGAGGATGGCTTATAATATTGTTGCACTGGGCTGCGGTTTGGCAGATTCTTCAGTCTTGAGTCTCTCCTCAGACGTGTCTTGCATCTTTCCAGAACGTCTCTCAACCATCTTACAAGGTTAAACCAGTCAATAATAAGACAACTATAAATTTAGGTAGCACCTAGAATCTCTCTTTATTTACCACATCAAAGTTTAAAGCATGTAGGGTATTTAGTGTATCAAAATACAAATGTTTTATAGTACATACTATTTTATATTAATAATCTGTTTTATAAAAATAAATAAATTTATAATTTAAATTTTAAATATATTAAAAATAATATTATAAATAATTTCAAAAATAGGCGCATTAATCATGATGCAACACTTCCCCCTCTCCAGAGGTCGTCACGTCCTCGTGAGTGACCTCATCAATTCTTTCAAAATAGGGTTTGAGTCTTGAGACATGGACAATCAATGGGTCTTGGCTAGGATTATCTTTCGGCTCAATTAAGTAATTTACGTTGGACAGCTTCTTTAATATTCGATATGGCCCAAAATATTTTCTCAATAGTTTTTCACATTTTCCGATTTTCCTGACTGGTGTCCAAACTGCCACTAAATGTCCTGGTTCATAGATTCTCTCGTTGTGTTTTTTGTCATAGTTTCTTTTCATTCTTTCCTGAGTCTTCTCTGTGTTGTTAATGACTACCTGTCTCGTCCTTGCTATTTTATCTAAGTAGTTTTCTATATATTCGTCGTAATCGTCCATGTTACTGTCCGTTGGGATATTCTCGTCATCTAAGAGGGACATGGGTTCCCTCCCAAACAACAGGAAAAATGGAGAGTAGCCTGTGGTTTCTTGAATTGTGGTATTATATGCGTGGGTTTAAAAGGAAGGATTTCGTCCCAGTTCTTCTGATCCGTATTCACATACATGCTGATCATATTGATTAAAGTTCTATTTAGCCGTTCCGTTAGTCCGTTAGTCTGGGGGTGGTAGCTCGTTGTGAAGCAATGTTTAACTTTGCACATTTTCATAACCTCCTTCATCAAATTGCTAGTGAATTGTGAACCTCTGTCGCTGATAAGAAATCTTGGAGCCCCGTGACGTAAAAATATATGTTCGATTAAAAATGTAGAGACTTCTTTCACTGTCGCTTCTGGTACTGCCTTTGTTTCAGCATACTTGGTATAATAATCCGTCAACACAATGATCCATTTCCTTCTTCTTTTCGTTGATGGCAAGGGGCCAACAAAGTCAATTCCGATTCTTTCAAAAGGGTAGTTAGCTGGGGGAATAGGTTGTAGAAGTCCAGATGGCAACTGATTTGAACCTTTCCGACTTTGGCAAAGATGGTACGTCTTTACAAATTCGGAAACATCTTTCAGCATGGAAGGCCAATAGTATTTATTCTTCAATCGGTATGTGGTTCTGGCGACGCCCAGATGGCCATTCAGCATATGGTTGTGGTATTCACTCATGATTTCTTTCCTTCTCTTCTTTGGCACTACCAGCAACCATTCTCTACCTTCAGGATTTGGATTTTTCTTGTAGAGACACCCATTTTCTTCTTTAAAGTTCTGTGTAATTGAACGCTTGTTTCCACTAAGGTTCTCCTTAATATTCTCAATAAAATCATCCTTTTCGTCTATTATTTGATTCAAAAATAGTCTTTCATAATCCTCGTCCCATTCGTTTTCTGGTAAGGGTCCTCTCGATAGACCATCAGCGTCCAGATGTTTTTTCCCCGATTTGTGTATAATTTCGAAATTATATTCCTGAATCTTCAGTGCCCATCGTGCTAATCGACCGGTCGGATCTTTTAAATTCTTAAGCCAGCATAGTGCGTGATGATCAGTTACGATTTTAAAGTGCCTTCCATATAAATAGGGCCGTAATTTTGATATCGCCCACACTACAGCTAAACATTCCTTTTCGGTGGTTGAATAATTTTGCTCAGGTTTACTTAGGGTTCGGCTCAAATATGATATTACCTTCTCTTCGCCACCGATATTTTGAATTAGTGTTGCGCCTAAGCCGATGTTAGAGGCATCTGTGTGAATGCAGGTGGCTGCATTTGGATCAAAGTGACCTAAAATTGGCGGATTCATAAGAGCTTTTTTAAGGTTTTGGAACGCTTCTTCCTGTTTTCCTGTCCAGATAAATTGCACATTTTTTCTGATGAGACTGGTCAATGGGTCAGCGATTAATGAGAAATCTTTAATCAATTTTCTATAATATGAGCACATTCCTAGGAATGATTGCACTTCTTTGGCCTTCTTGGGCTGAGGAAAATCTCTAACGGCTTTTATATTATATTCGGCAGGTTTTATACCCTCTTGGTTGGTTATATGTCCAAGGATCTCAAGTTCCTCGAAAGCAAATCTGCATTTCTTGGCGTTCAGTTTTAAATTAGATTCGCTGAAGCATCTGAGGACAGCCTCAAGTCTTTTAATGTGGGTTGGAAAGTCCGAGCTGTATATAATTACATCGTCCAGGTAGCAAAGGCAAATCTGCCATCTCAGATTTCCGAGGACATTGTCCATGTTCCTCTCAAAAGTAGCAGGGGCGTTGCATAGACCGAAGGGCATTACGTTGAATTCATATAACCCATGTGCAGTAGTGAAAGCCGTCTTCTCTTTGTCTCTCTCTTCAATTTCGACTTGCCAATATCCCGATTTGAGATCTATTGCTGAGAAGTACTTGGATCCTTGGAGAGTATCCATTACATCATCAATTTTTGGGATTGGATAAACATCCTTCACTGTTACTTCATTTAATTTCCTGTAGTCCACACAAAATCTGTATTTGCCATCTCGTTTTTTTACCAATATAACGGGAAAGGACCAGGGACTTGAAGATTGCCTAATTATTCCTTCTTCGAGCATCTCGTCTATTTGATCCTTTATGATGGTTCGTTCCTTAGCGCTTACCCGGTAAGGCTTGTGCTTTATTGGTTTTGCGTCTTCTGTATGAATCTGATGTTTTGCCAAACTGGTCCTACCTAACCTCGATGAGAACAAATCAGTATACTTGGCCAAAATTTGTTTTAACCTCTCTTGTTCTTTAAATGATAAATTTTTGTTTATTTGAAATTGTATTTCGTCATTTTCATTCTGCTTCTCTTTATTCTCTATAAAATTTACCCCTGCAGGAAGACTTCCATAAGCCAATGTTTGGTCTTTCATGATTTTTAAAGGTCGAGGATAAGAGTTCGTTATCCAGATATGGGTTTTCTTATCCGTGACAGTAAGCAAACTTCTTGCCAATCGAAGACCATTTGTTTGAGTCATTCTGTTGTTCTCTTCGATGACATATTCGCCATCCTCTGCTTCTATTGAGGCCCTAATCAATTTAATAGATAGTTTAGGTATAACGGTATCTGTAGTGCTCTTTATTTTTTTTAGATCATAATTGCTTACGTCCTGATTACTCATCAAATTATATTTTATTGTTTCTCGTTTACAATCAATTTTAGCATTCATTTTTTAAAGGAAATCTCGTCCAAGAATAAGAGTTCGTAGATGCGCGTCCATTACTACAAATTCGTGGGATAATTCAGTGTCATCAATTTTTAAATCTAAAATAATGCTACCTACCATATCTAATTTTTTTCCATCGGGTCCTGAACACGTTTTAGTGAGACTATTTATTTCACGGCCAGCAAAAAGTGCTGTTCTTAGGTCGACCACTGAAAGATCGGCGCCTGTATCAATCAAAGCTTCGCATAACCCTATCTTGTCCACATTAATATTAATTTTGTACCTAGGGTCCAACTTTCTAATTCCATTTATGGTCGACTTGCTTTGATTGAAGGAATCAGGCGCGACACTTAGTTTAAATCTTCCAACACGGAATATCTATTCCGTGTAGGAATATTCATTTGTGTGTCATTACAAACATCCGCATAGAGGCGAGGCCGTGTATAATCTTTCCTTTCGTCCATTTGAAGATTTTCTTGGCTCTTGTCTTGGGAAACTGAGGGGTCCTCTTCTACGATCCTCACAAACTTGACTCTGCAATACCGCGCTACGTGTCCTGGCTTGTTACACTTGAAACATATTGGTCTCCCGTCTTCTGTCCTATTCCTGTTTGAATCTGGACTCCTATTGTAGGTTTTCCTTGGGTAGACCGGTTTTGGCTCAGGAATGGGAGTGTAAAATCGTCTAGGGGCAGATACCTGGGGCAGCGGCTTGTTCTGGTAGTACCTCGGAGCGGGGGCCTGGGGCTTGGGGGTGTTCTGGTAGTACCTCGGAGCGGGGGCCTGGGGCTTGGAGGTGTTCTGGTCTGGTCTTCTGAACGACGGAGCGTTCTTCCATTGCTCTTGATGGTGGGAACGAGGAGAGCGTGGTCCATTATATAGAACCTTTGATTTTTCTATACGTTCTTGATAATTATTTTCAAACAAATCCATCTTTTTACACAATCTTAGGAGTTCGTTGGTATTCTTAGGAGGGTTTAAGTAGAGGGCAAAAGAGTACTCTTTCTTTAACCCTCCAATAACCCAATTTATTTTATTCTCTTCTTCCATTTGGGGGTCGACCTTGTTGCACAGAACCAGGATATCCTCTGCAAACCTGATTGCAGGTTCATTCCACTGCTGCATTCTGTTCAGCCTCATCTTCAATTCTTCTTTGTTGGCGTCTGAGCCAAAATCCTGAATTAGGCGGCTCTTGAAATGTTACCAGCTGGTAAAACTTATCTTGTGTAGGTCCAGCCAGGTTTTGGCGCTACCAATCATGTTCATGGCTGCATAGCGAGAAATAATATATTCTGCCCAGTGGTACAGGAAGCCAATTTCTTCAAGGGACTCAATCCATGGGCGAGGGTCTTCTGTTCCATCATATTTGGGGATGTCTATGTTGGGGTTCAAAACAACTGGGTCGGCACTTGCATCTCTACCAATTGTTGCACTGGGCTGCGGTTTGGCAGATTCTTCAGTCTTGAGTCTCTCCTCAGACGTGTCTTGCATCTTTCCAGAACGTGTCTCAACCATCTTACAAGGTTAAACCAGTCAATAATAAGACAACTATAAATTTAGGTAGCACCTAGAATCTCTCTTTATTTACCACATCAAAGTTTAAAGCATGTAGGGTATTTAGTGTATCAAAATACAAATGTTTTATAGTACATAATATTTTATATTAATAATCTGTTTTATAAAAATAAATAAATTTATAATTTAAATTTTAAATATATTAAAAATAATATTATAAATAATTTCAAAAATAGGCGCATTAATCATGATGCAACAATATACACATTTATTTAATTTATCTTCTATTCTCATGATTTTAATATCTAGAAAGGGGAGGAAACCATTATTCTATTTTTCTACTGTAAAATCAATATTTGGATGTTACTATTCAAGGATGCTAGGGTATGGGAAAGTTGGCTCTCTGTACATATGCAAAAAATATCATCTCTCTCTATATCTTCTATATATAATAATATCTTCAGGGCATAGAGATGTAATCCATGTGTCTATAGTACGCATAACTATTTCAGCTATAGGGGAAGATAACGGGCTTTCCATTGGAGAACCTTTAACCTGTTTATATGTTTTTGAATTAATTGTAAATAAGTTTATTTTTAAAAATAACGATATTAAATCAATTGATTTTTCAATGCTAGAGAATATGTGTTATTTTCGATTTAAAAAGGTTCTAAGGCTTTCTATAATTAATTCATGGGGGAGACTCGGATAAATTGTTTTACATCAAAAATGAAACTGATATGTGGTTATTGTGTATATTAAGTTTAAGTATTTCATTTATTAATTTCGGTATTTTAGAAATTGATAATGGAAAAATACTTACTTCCGATTATGGGCTGTAGAAAAGCTGTTGCAAATTTGGCTGTTGGAGCTAAGGGTGAATGATGAAATGCTACTATAGGTCTAAGAGGGAAGTTTTTCTAATGTAATTTTGGTTTGCCATATATATAACTATTATTTTCTATGTTCGAGAGATATAAATTATATTCATCTTTTGAAATGTGCTTGCTTCTTGATAACCTGTTCAATTCTCTTTTTTTTTAAATATACGTACATATTTTTCTCATCTTTTTCATTAATGAGTTCAAAGGTGGTTCGATTTCCTAAATTTTCATCCATTTTCTTACAATAATCTATTCGGTCCATGATTACTGTCATCCCACCTTCATCCGCCTGTGTAATTATCAGGTCTTTTTTTGTTTTTGAGGTTTTAATAATTCTTCTCTCGGGTGGATTATGTGGAGGAAGGTTACTTGGCGTTTTTAGAGTACTGGTTATCTTATGTCTAATTTCACTCTTGTCTTGATTATTTAGTTTTGTTATGGCTGTTTCTACTCCACTTATAATTTTTATAGGGTCTGGGTTTTGTATTATTCTATGTTTTAAACCATTTGACAGTATATTTATTTCATCTGTGATGAGATTTGATTGGGATAGGTTAATAACTTTAGAGTTACTCTTGACTATGATCAGTAATGGTACGTGATATTTTTGAGTCCAATGTTCTAGTTTTTTATTATGTTTCTTTTCCTTTGTAGATTTCAAATGAGATATTCTTAAGTTGATCTTTAGGATTAAATCATCTAATATTGATGATAATCAGATAATGAGAATATACATATTAAATATTTAAAGGTTTTAGTTATATTCTAATATTAGAGTAGCAACCTTGGGTTCTTGTTCTCAAAAGCTTTAGTTGTGTTTCTTTATTATTATGCCGAAACAAAGGCGGTATCTGGAGCAACAGTGAAAGAAGTCTCTTCATTTTTAATCGAACATATTTTTTATATCACGCGGCTCCAAGATTTCTTATTAGTGACAGAGGTTCTCATTGACTAGCATTTGATGATGGAGTTCATGCAAATGTGCAAAATTAAACATTGATTCACAACGAGCTACCACCCCCAGACTAACGAACAAACGGAACGGCTGAAAAGGACTTTAATCAAAATGATAAGTATGTATATGGACACGGATCATAAGAACTGATCCAAAATCTTTCCTTTCATCACCCACGCGTACAATACCACGATTCAAAAAACCACAGGCTATTCTTCGTTCTTCCTGTTGTTTGGGAAGGACCCCGTGTCCCTCTTAGACGACGACAATATCCCAAAGGACAGTAACATGGATGATTACGAAGAATACATAGAAAATTAGATATAATAAAAAGAACGAAACAGGTAGTCGTTAACAACACAGAGAAGACCAAGGAGAGAATGAAAATAAACTATGAAAAGAGACTATGAGAGAATCTATGAACCAGGACATTTATTATTGACTCATATCGAAGAGTAAAGATTTTTTCTGACATGAATTAATTAATAGTACCGAAGAATAACCCTGCCCAAGACCGGTATTTTATCCATGTCGCAAAACTTAAAGCTTATTCTGAAAGAATTGATGAGTTCATTCACGAGAACATAACGAGGACGTTTATTTATTTTTCAAAAATTATTATTTTAAAAATATTATGTACTATAAAATCATGATTTGTATTGTGAAACACTCAATACACAATCTCTTAAAAAGATATATATTCTAGGAGCTACCAAAAATATATTTGACGTATTATTGACTTATTTAAGCTTAAAGAATGGTTGAAATAAGCTCTACAAAATTGAACATATATCCCGCGTGGATCTCATGGAATAAAGTCCGCCCTAGACTAACGAAAGCCATTAGCCCGAATCCATGGTCTCTCTCGGTTGACGATTCTCAGTTTGCTAAAGTTGGTGTTGTGACTTTTCACAGAGCCGGGGCCGCTATTTGCGGCGACGGTCAATAGATGGCGTCAGATTTTGACGTTTATTTTGACGGGAGAAGCGCCCATTGCTTCTATGGATTAATTTCTTCCCGGGTATTTTCTATCTATGTTCTAGCCATAGATTTGACCAAGCCATTTCGCAAGTAAAAACCCCTCTTTGGTAGATTGTGAAGATTCCATTAGATCCCGTATGGATCTCATGGAATAAAGTTCGCCCGAGACTGACGAGGGCCATTAAGCCGAAACCATGGTCTCTAGGTGGACGGTTCTCAGTTTGCCAAAGTTGGTTTTGTTGCTTTGTCACCGACCCAAGGACGCTAGTTGCGGCGACGGTCCATAGATGACGTCAGATTTTGACGTTTATTTTGACGGGAAAAGCGCCCATTGCTTCTATGGATTAATTTCCTCCCGGCAAATTTTCCATCTATGTTCTAGCCATAGATTTGCTACAGCCGCATTGCCAGCAAAACACCTCTTTGGAAGATTGTGAAGATTCCATTAGATCCCGTGTGGATCTCATGGAATAAAATCGGCCCTCGACTGACGAGGGCCATTAGCCCGAAACCATGGTCTCTAGATGGACGCTTCTCAGTTTGCCAAAGTTGGTGTGGTGGCTTTGTCACCGACCCGAGGCCGCTAGTTGCGGCGACGGTCAATAGATGGCGTCAGATTTTGACGTTTATTTTGACGAGAGAAGCGCCCATTGCTTCTATGGATTAATTTCCTCCCGGCAAATTTTCCATCTATGTTCTAGCCATAAATTTGGCCCAGTCACATTGCCAGCTAAAACACCTCTTTAGTAGATTGTGAAGATTCCATTAGATCCCGTGTGGATCTCATGAAATAAAGTCCGCCCTTGACTAACGAGAGCCATTAGCCCGAAAGCATGGTCTGTAGATGGTCGCTTCTCAGTTTGCCAAAGTTGGTGTTGTGACATTTCACAGAGCCGAGGCCGCTATATGCGTCGACGGTCAATAGATGGCGTCAGATTTTGACGTTTATTTTGACGAGAGAAGCGCCCATTGCTTCTATGGATAATTTCTTCCAGGGTATTTTCTATCTATGTTCTAGCCATAGATTTGAACCAGCCACTTTGCAAGTAAAAACTCCCTTTTGGTAGATTGTGAAGATTCCATTATATCCCGTATGGATCTCATGGAATAAAGTCCGCCCTACACTGACGATGGTCATTAGCCCGAAACCATGGTCTCTAGGTGGACGCTTCTCATTTTGCCAAAGTTGGTGTTCTGGCTTTATCACAGAGCCGAGCCCGCTAGTTGCGTAGACGGTCAATAGATGGCGTCAGATATTTACGTTTATTTTGACGGGAGAAGCGCCCATTGCTTCTATGGATTAATTATCTCCCGGCAAATTTTCCATCTATGTTCTAACCATAGATTTGGCCCAGCCACATTGCCAGCTAAAACACCTCTTTGGTATATTGTGAAGATTCCATTAGATGCAGTGTGGATCTCATGGAATAAAGTCCGTCCTAGACTTACAAGGACCATAAGCACGAAACTATGATCTCTAGGTGGACGCTTCTCAGTTTGCCAAAGTTGGTGTTGTGGCTTTGTCACCAACCCGTGGCCGCTAGTTGCGGCGACCGTCAATAGATGGCGTTAGATATTGACCTTTATTTTGACGGGAGAAGCGCCCATTGCTTCTATGGATTAATTTCCTACCGGCATATTTTCCATCTATGTTCTAGCCTTAGATTTGGCTCAGCCACATTGCCAGAAAAACACCTTTCTGCTAGATTGTGAAGATTCCATTAGATCTCGTGTGGACAAGGGCAATAGATGGCGTCAGATTTTGACATTTATTTGGACGAGAAGCGCCCATTTCTTCTATGGATTAATTTCCTCCCGGAATATTGTCCATCTATGATCTAGCCATAGATTTGGCCCAGCAACATTGCCAGCAAAACACCTCTCTGCTAGATTGTGAAGATTCCATTAGATCCCGTGTTGACCTCATGGAATGAAGGCCGCCCTAGACGAAATAGAGCCATTAGCCTGGAACCATGGTCTCTAGCTGGACGCTTCTCAATTTGCCAAAGTTGGTGTTGTGGCTTTGTCACCGACCCGAGGCCGTTAGTTGCGGGGACGGTCAATTGATGGCGTCAGAATTTGACGTTTATTTCGATGGGAGAAGCGCCCATTGTTCTATGGATCAATTTCTTCCTGGCAAATGTTCCATATATGTTCTAGCCATAGATTTGGCCCAGCCACATTGCCAGCAAAACACCTCTTTTGTAGATTGTGAAGAACCAATTAGATCCTGTGTGGATCTTGTAGGGTTAAATAGTTCCAATTGCCACACCTAGATGGCGCTGTGTTAAACTTTGTGTTTTATAAAATTTACATTTTTTAAATGTGGATATTTAATTATTCTTTTTTAAAATTATTTTATATTCTATTGTAAACAATATGTTATATTTCTTTATTGTTAGAATACCATTTAACTAAAATTGTATGCCTGTATAAGTCGAGAGACTTTTTGAAATAAAAATAACTTTTAACGGCAAAGCGTGTCTGTGGTAATTAATTATCCTACATTGGTGAGCCGGTACGCTTCTGGTCAGTCCCAACTGTCCCCCCACCAGTGGTAAGGCTGAGGGATACTGCCAAGGGAAAGGGTGCGCAAACCTTGAGTTTGTCGACATCATAGTATTTCATAGTGCCTCAGATAGTGCCACAGACCGGTTAAAGTTGCACAGTCCAGTTAAAATTAATTTTGCATAATAATTTTTTTTTAAAGTAGCTTTAATAATATATATTTTTTTTAAATGCAAGTAAAACAGGAAGTGGAGACAAATAAGGTCTCGATCAAAATACCGCCATTCTGGTCAGACAAACCAGAGATTTGGTTTTACCAAGTGGAAGCTCAGTTTGCTATTTCGGGAATCACCCAAGAGTCCACAAAATTTAACTATTTGGTATCCTAACTAGAGCCGCAAATTGTATATAATTTTTTGGATATAATCCAAGATTCCCAGAACAATAACAAATATACAACGGCCAAAAATCGTCTCGTATCAATTTTTAAAGAGAGCAAAGAAAAAACCTTGAGGAAGCTACTAACTGGACTGGAATTAGGCGACCTAAAGCCTACCCAATTGCTGAGGAAGATGAGAACCCTCAAAACCGATAAAGACATCTCGTAAAAAGTTCTCCAAACATTATGGATGGACAAATTGCCTGAAATCATAAAAATATATACTGGTAGTGAGCGAAGAAGGCCTGGACAAGCTTGCAGAGATGGCTGACAAGATTCAGGAAATGAACCCTCGACTACAGGTTAATGAAACTAAGAACAAAGACCCAACATTTGAGGAAATGACTGCTACAATTGCGTCACTTAAAGAGGAAATAGCAACTTTGAAGCTAGAGAGTCGTACTAGGCAGAACAGGCGTTCCTATTCGCCTCGTCCAAGACAGCGATCACGATCTCGCTCAAGAAAGTACAACCCGAGTGGCAAATACTGCTATTTCCATTACAGGTTTGGAAACAAGTGCCGCCCAGATAGGTGCACTTCGCCCTGTCAATGGAAGAAGCCATCGGGAAAACTCCAGCGGGTAAGGGAAGCGGCGACAGATCCTACTGCCCAATGGACAAACGCTTGTCGCAAATCCAGATTATTCGTCACGGACGCAAAAACGGGAATGCGATTTTTAATAGACAGCGGGGCAGATGTTTCCCTTATCCCATTCCAAGGCAACGGTACACCTATAGAGGACATCCAATTGTATTCTGCTAATGGAAGCCTCATTCCAACTTATGGATTTCAGATATTGGACGTCGACTTGGGACTACGAAGAAATTCCAAATGGCGCTTCATCAAAGCGAGAGTGTCCAAAGGTATTCTAGGAGCTGAATTCCTCAAAGAGCACAATTTATTAATTGATTTGAAAAACAGGCAACTTGTTGATGGTTGCACTAACCTGAAAATTAGAGGCGCAGTAACCTCAATGAGTTGTGGCATCAGCACCCTAGACAAGAATTCAAAATTTTATAATATTCTTTCTTCGTTCCCGAATATAACCATTCCAAACTTGCTGAGGCCCAAAGTCCAGCACAATGTTAGGCACTTTATAGCAACAAAAGGTCCTCCAGTTTTTGCAAGAGCAAGACCATTGAACAGCATGCTCTTGAAGATCGCTAAAAAAGAATTCCAATACATGCTGGACAACCACATAATTCGACCATCTAGATCGCCGTGGGCAAGCCCCCTACACATGGTAAGGAAAAAAGAAGGCTCATGGAGATCCTGCGGTGATTATAGAAAACTTAACAGTGTGACCATTCCAGATAGGTATCTGATCCCTAAACTCGAATACTTCAACCACATATTGAGGAAGACCCGTTACTACTCAAAAATAGACCTCTTCAAGGCTTATTACCAGATCCCAATCAATGAGGAAGATCGAAAGAAAACGGCTGTTATCACCCCGTTTGGACTGTTCGAGTTCGAGGTGATGAGTTTTGGATTATGTGGCGCACCTGCTACATTCCAGAGGTTCATCAACCAAGTTTTATGGGGTCTGGATTTTGTTTTCCCATATTTGGACGACATCCTTGTAGCTTCGAAATCCGAAGAAGAACATGAGAGTCATTTGAGAGCAGTTTTTTCAAGACTGGATCAATATGGACTACGCATCAACCAAGCGAAGACCGTCCTAAACGTCAATAACGTCGAATTCTTAGGATATTGGATCACTCCAGAAGGAATAAGACCAACAGAATCGAAAGTTCAAGCCATAGTGGATTACAAAAAACCTGAAACAGTGCAAGATCTAAGAAGATTTTTAGGGATGTTAAATTTTTATCGTCGATTCTTGAAGAATGCAGCTGAAGATCAAGCTATCTTGAACGATTTCTTGAAGGGCTCTAAGAAAAATGACAAGCGCTCTATCCCCCGGACGGAAGAAGCTGAACAGAAATTTATAAAGTGCAAAACAGAATTATCAAAAGCAGAACTATTGGCATTTCCTGACCCCGAATGTCCTTTGGTTCTATTTACAGACGCTTCCGACAGAGCGATGGGTGCAGTCCTACAACATTTCATAGATGGAGCTTGGAAGCCCATAGCGTTATTTTCAAAGAAATTGAGCGAAAGCCAGACCAAATATAGCACTTATGATCGCGAATTGCTAGCTATTTTTTCGGCAATCAAACATTTTAAATTTTTCTTGGAGGGTCGAGATTTAACCATTTTTACTGATCAGAAACCACTGATCTACGCCTTCCAACAAAACCTCGAAAAAGCTTCTCCCCGTCAAGTTAGACAGTTGCAATATATCTCCCAATTAAAGACTTCGATTCGGCACGTCAGCTGCAAGGACAACATGGTGGCCGATACGTTGTCAAGAATATCTGAAATCATCTCAGTTGATTACGACATCATTGCTGAGAAACAAAAAGACGATACTGAATTATCGAATCTTCGATCACAAAACAAGTCGCTGATTTTTAAAGAGCATCGCTTGCCTTCAGGAAAAAACCTTTGGTGCGATATCTCTACTAACAGAATAAGGCCATATATTCCAGAAGAATTCAGGATAAACGTCTTCACATCAATTCATGGACTGTCTCATCCAGGAATTAAGACTACAGTCAGAGAAGTGACCTCACGTTATATATGGCTTAATATAAACAAAGACATTAGGAATTGGACTAAGGGATGCATAAACTGCCAGAAGAGTAAAATAACTCGTCATACCAAAACTGAGTATGGTGAATTTGAGAAACCTGATGAGCGGTTTGGAACCGTCCATATCGACTTGATTGTACCTCTACCACCATCGGAAGGAAAAACCTATTGCCTGACCCTTATCGATCGTTTCACCAATTGGGTGGAAGTTCTGCCATTGGAAGACATAAAAGCAGATACCATAATCAAATCCTTCTACAAGGAATGGATCAGCAGATATGGAGCCCCATGCCATCTAATAACTGATAGAGGCATGCAATTCATGTCTCATAAACTTAAGGAATTTGCCAAAATGTGCGGAATCCAGTTGAAGCATACGACTTCATACCATCCCCAGAGCAATGGCAAAATTGAAAGGTTCCATCGAACTTTGAAAACTGCAATAAGTTCTCACAACTACATCAGGTGGACCGAGAGGCTGCCTTCAGTACTCTTAGGATTAAGATCCTCAAACTACGGTTCTTCTGATTTTTCCATAACACAAATGGTATTTGGCAAGACCATAAGACTTCCAGGAGAATTTTTCCAGGACTCTCAATAATCGATAGATAGAGATGATCTCATCAAAACCTTGCAAAAAGACACGTCTTCCCTCCAACCCATGAAATCAAGGATCAACCGGAATCCTAATGTCTTCATTCATAAGGACTTGCAAAGTTGCTCCCACGTATTTATTAGAAAGGACAGAGTTAAAAAACCTCTCGAACCGGCTTATGAAGGCCCATTTAAGGTTTTGAAGAGGACTGTAAAATATTTTACAGTAATGGTTAAAGGAAAAGAAGATAATGTTTCCCTCGACCGTTTGAAACCAGCTTATCTTCTGAAGGAGTCATTCTCTGAAGATGATGACCGGCGCCAGCAACCAGGGATCCAGCAGGACCTGCAACCTTCCAAGGGCCGTACCCAGAGATTCTAATTTGAGGAACCCTTAAGGACTCGTAGAGGGAGAGTGATTCATCCTCCCCAAAGATTTTAAAATAGCGTGACCTCGGTTACTGGAGGGGGAGTGAATGTAGGGTTAAATAGTTCCAATTGCCACACCTAGATGGCGCTGTGTTAAACTTTGTGTTTTATAAAAGTTACATTTTTTAAACGTGGATATTTAATTATTATTTTTTAAATTATTTTATATTATATTTTGAACAATATGTTATATTTATTTATTGTTAGAAAACCATTTAACTAAAATTGTATGCCTGTATAAGTCGAGAGACTTTTTGAAATAAAAATAACTTTTAACGGCAACCCGTGTCTGTGGTAATTAATTATCCTACAATCTCATGGAAAAAAAGTCCGCCCCAAACTGACAAGGGCCAAAGCCCGAAACCATGGTCTCTAGGTGGACGCTTTTGAATTTGCCAAAGTTGGTGTTGTGGCTTTGTCACCAACCCGAGGGCGTTGGTTGCGGCGACGGTCAATTGATGGCGTCATATTTTGACGTTTATTTTGACGGGAGAAGCGCCCATTGTTTCTATGGATTAATTTCTTCCTGGCAAATGTTAAATCTTTGTTCTAGTCTTAGATTTGTCCCAGCCACATTGCGAGCAAAACACCTCTTTGGTAGATTGTGAAGATTCCATTAGATCCCGTGTGGAACTCATGGAATGAAGTCCGTCCTGGACTGACAAGGGCCATGAGCCCGAAATCATGGTCTCTAGGTGGACGCTTCTCATTTTGCCAAAGTTGGTGTTGTGGCTTTGTCACCAACCCGAGGCCGCTAGTTGCGGCGACGGTCAAAAGATGGCGTTAGATATTGACGTTTATTTTGACGGGAGAAGCGCCCATTGCTTCTATGGATTAATTTCTTCCCGGCAAATGTTCCATCTATATTCTAGCCTTAGATTTGGCCCAGCCACATTGCCAGCAAAACACCTCTTTGGTAGATTGTGAAGATTCCATTAGACCCCGTGTGTAACTCATGGAATAAAGTCCGCCTTAGACGAAAGAAAGCCATTAGCCCGAAACCATGGTCTCTAAGTGGACGCTTCTCAGCTTGCCAAAGTTGGTGTTGTGGCTTTGTCACCGACCCGAGGCCGCTAGTTGCGGCAACTGTCAATAGATGGCGTCATATTTTGACGGGCGAAGCGCCCATTGCTTCTATGGATTAATTTCCTACCGGAAAATTTTCCATTTATGTTCTAGCCATAGATTTGGCCCCAGCAAAACACCTTTCTAGTAGATTGTGAGGTTTCCATTAGATCTCATGTGAATCCCATTAAATAAAGTCCGCCCTTGATTGACGAAGGCCGTTAGCCCGAAACCATGGCCTCTAGGTGGACGCTTCTCAGTTTACCAAAGTTGGTGTTGTGGCTTTGTCACCGACCCGAGGCCGCTAGTCGCGGCGACGGTCAAAAGATGGCGTCAGTATTTGACGTTTATTTTGACGGGAGAAGCGCCCATTGCTTCTATGGATCAATTTCCTCACGGCATATTTTCCATCTATGTTCTAGCTATAGATTTGGCCCAGCCACATTGCCAGGAAAACACCTCTTTGGTAGATTGTGAAGAACCTATTAGATAACGTGTGGATCTCATGAAATAAAGGCCGCCCTAGACTGACAAGAGCCATAAGCCCGAAACCATGGTCTCTAGGTGGACGGTTCTCAGTTTGCCAAAGTTGGTGTTGTGGCTTTGTCACCGACCCGAGGCCGCTAGTCGCGGCGAAGGTCAATAGATTGCGTAAGAATTTGACGTTTATTTTAACGGGAGAAGCCCCCATTGCTTTTATGGATCAATTTCCTCCCGGCATATTTTCCATCTATGTTCTAGCTATAGATTTGGCCCAGCCACATAGCCAGCAAAACACCTCTTTGGTAGATTGTGAAGAACCCATTAGATCCTGTGTGGATCTCATGGAATAAATTCCGCCCTCGACTAACGAGAGCACTAAACGAAACCATGGTCTCTAGGTGGACGTTTCTCAGTTTGCCAAAGTTGGTGTTGTGGCTTTGTCACCAACTCGAGACCGCTAGATGCAGCGACGGTCCATAGATGACGTCAGAATTTGACATTTTTTTCGATGGAAGAAGCGCACATAGCTTCTATGGATCAATTTCTTCCCGGCAAATGTTCCATATATGTTCTAGCCATAGATTTGGCCCAGCCACATTGCCACAAAACACCTCTTTGGTAGATTGTGAAGAACCCATTAGGTCCTGTGTGGATCTCATGGAATAAAGACCGCCCTTGAATAACGAGAGCCATTAGCCCGAAACCATGGTCTCTAGGTGGTCGCTTCTCAGTTTGCCAAAGTTGGTGTTGTGACTTTTCACAGAGCCGGGGCCGCTATTTGCGGCGACGGTCAATAGATGGCGTCAGATTTTGACGTTTATTTTGACGGGAGAAGCGCCCATTGCTTCTATGGATTAATTTCTTCCCGGGTATTTTCTATCTATGTTCTAGCCATAGATTTGACCAAGCCATTTCGCAAGTAAAAACCCCTCTTTGGTAGATTGTGAAGATTTCATTAGATCCCGTATGGATCTCATGGAATAAAGTCCGCCCTAGACAGACGAGGGCCATTAGCCCGAAACCATGGTCTCTAGGTGGACGCTTCTCATTTTGCCAAAGTTGGTGTTCTGGCTTTATCACAGAGCCGAGGCCGCTAGTTGCGTAGACGGTCAATAGATGGCTTCAGATTTTGATGTTTATTTTAACGGGAGAAGCGCCCATTGCTTCTATGGATTAATATCCTCCCGGAAAATTTTCCATCTATGTTTTAACCATAGATTTGGCCAAGCAACATTGCCAGCAAAACACCTCTCTAGTATATTGTGAAAATTCCATTAGTTTCTGTGTGGATCTAATGAAATAAAGTCCGCCCTAGTCTGACGAGGGCCATTATCCCGAAACAATGGTCTCTAGGTGGTCGCTTCTCAGTTTGTCAAAGTTGGTGTTTTTGCTTTGTCACCAACACGAGGCCTATAGATGCGGCGACGGTCAATAGATGACGTCAGATTTTGACCTTTATATTGACGGGAAAAGCGCCCATTGCTTCCATGGATTAATTTCCTCCCGGAAATTTTTCCATCAATGTTCTATCCATAGATTTGGCCCAGCCACATTGCCAGCAAAACACCTTTTTGGTAGATTGTGAGATTCCATTTGATCCCGTGTGAATCTCTGTAAGAGAATCAGAGGTCGGAACTCAGAAAAGATTGTTTAATTTTCAAGATGACAAGCAAAAAGAGAGAGTTAAACAAAACAAGCGTAGTAGCAAAACAAAACAAATGCAAATCTGAAGCCTATATACATGTACGCCGGCGATTGGTGGCGTCAGGTCACGTGATGTCTGGCAGGAAGTGGCCGTTGCCATGGGAACAGCCAATGTGCGACGTTACTTTTTCCAACACTCCCACCTAACGTGCACTCCGTTGTTTCAAACAGTCCAAGTTGGCTCCTTAGTCTTCTATACCTTTCTGGAGGTAGAGCTTTCGTAAATATGTCTGCAGCTTGATCATTGGAGCAGACATAAAGTAGGTCAATTGCATGTTTTTGAAAATGATCTCTGATAAAGTGATACGAAATATCAATATGTTTAGTTCTTTTGTGGTATTCTGGGTTGTGAACAAGTCTTATGCAGCTTTGATTGTCGCAAAAAATTGTTGTAGGCTTTATTTGTTCTTGATGTAGCTCGCGTAGAAGTTGTCTCAGCCAAATTGCTTCTTTCGTTGCTTTGGAAGCCGCAATATATTCAGATTCTGTTGTTGACAGAGACACACAATTCTGTTTTTGACTGTACCAAGAAATAGCTCCATTATTCAACATGAATACATATCCGGTGGTTGATTTTCTTGTGTCTAGGTTTCCAGCAAAATCAGCATCGGAAAAACCTATCAGAGATGTAGTGCAGGAACTCCCACCAAAACAAATACCGATGTTTTTCGTAGCTTTTAAGTATGCAAATATTTTCTTTACTGCGGTCGAATGTGAAGGTCCTGGGTTGTTCATAAATTGGCTAACCCTGCTGACTGCGTAGGTAATATCAGGTCTAGTTCCAGTCATGAGGTACATTAAACTACCAATTGTCTGTCTGTATGGAATCTTGTTCATTTCTTCAATTTCCTGATCATCCTTTGGGCACATCTCTTTTGTTAGTTTTGAGTAAGGATCAGAAGGTACAGATTGCAACTTAATTTCAAGAAGGTTGTAATGTTCAAGTGTTCTTTCAATGTATGAGGCTTGATGCAGAAATAACATTTTAGTTGTTCTATCTCGATATATTTGTAGGCCAAGGAAATAATTGGCAGTAAAAGTTTTTATTTCAAAATTGGAATTTAAGTACTGTACTATATCATCTAAATGTTGTTTATTTACACTGCAGATTAAGCAATCATCTGCATATATTGCAAGTAATATGTAAGCCTGTTTACATTTCATTGTATAGACACATGAATCTGATATGCTAGGTTTGAGATCAAACTTAATTAAAAACTCATGAAATTTCTTGTTCCACATTCTGGGGGATTGCTTAAGATCATAGATGCTTTTCTGAAGAGAGCAAACATGATTTGGAAAATCTGGGTTTTCATAACCTTGGGGTTGTTCCATGTAAAGTTCTTCTTCCAAATCACCATTCAAGAAGGCAGATTTTACATCTAATTGAATCATTTCCATATCAAGTAATGCACAAAGTGATAAGATTGTTCTAATTGAATCGAATTTTACTACTGGAGAAAAGGTTTCACCATAATCAAGTCCTGGTTTTTGTGAATAACCTTTCGCAACTAGTCTAGCCTTAAACATTTTATTTGATCCATCTGCATTTTGCTTTATTTTGTATACCCACTTGCATGCAATAGCTTTTCTGTCTGATGGTAGTGTCACATAAGTCCATGTTTGATTTTTCATCAAGGAATTGAATTCATCGTCCATAGCTAGTTTCCACTGTTTTGAGTTTTGTCCTACAATTGCATCTTCATAGTTCAATGGTTCTTGGTCATGGACATAACAAGCATATGAAATAGCTCTTGTACAGCTGGTTGATGATTGTTCCTTTTCTCTGATTCTATTCCTGAGAGGGTATCGACATGATTCTTCTGGTTTGGAACTGTTATTTGTGCTATCAACACTTTCTTCACTATATATAGTTACCTGCTCTTGTTGGTTATCCTGAATATTTTCTGATGTATTAGCTTCAGTAAATATTACATCTCTGCTTATGATAATTTTTCTAGCAATAGGATCCCACAATCTATATTTTTTGTTAGTTTCAGTATATCCAACAAAAAATGTACGAATACTCTTTTTGTCTAATTTCTTTCTGTTATCTTTTGGTATATGCACATAAGCGTTACATCCAAAAGTTTTCAAATGTAAGATGGAGGGTTTTCTCTTGTACCATATTTCATAAGGTGTAGAATTTCCCAATACTTTAGTAGTACATTTATTTAAGAGATAGACTGCTGTGTTTACGGCTACAGCCCTCAGTTCAAGCGGCATTTTTCTTCCATGTAACAAGCATTTAGCTGATTCAACTATTGTTCTGTTATCTCTTTCAGAAATTCCATTCTGTTCTGGGGTATATGGAGCAGTGAGTTCATGAACAATTCCTAGAGATTTTAGATAATCAGAAAAATTCTTATTTAAGAATTCCGTGCTTTTATCTGTTCTGAATCTTTTTATTTTATTTTCAGTTTCAGTCCTAACTCTTTTTACAAATTCTTTAAATTTCTCAAGTACATTTGATTTATGCCTAATGAAGTAGGCCACTCTAAATCTCGAAAAATCATCCTTGAATGATACAAAATATAATGATCCACCTGGTGATCTTTTACTCATTGGTCCACAAACATCTGAATAGATCAGCTCTCCTGGATAGGTCGAATTTAGACTTGTTGTCGCGTGAAAAACATTTCTATTTTGTTTTCTATAGATGCATGCTTCGCATAGTAAAGAATCAGGCTTTTCTCTAATTTTAATGTTTTCTTCAAAAACATTATTTTCAAACATTTGGGTTAATTTTATAGGATTTACATGACCCATTCTTTGATGCCATATATCTAGACTTAACTGAGCAACATGAGTTTGTGAAGATTGCTTTGCTTTAATAAAAATTCTATAAAGATTTGAATTGTCCTTTATTCCAGTAACTAGCACTTTAGAATTTTTTGTCAATTTTATCTGATTTCCTTTACAAATGAGCGTCAAACCATGTTATGTTGCAGTAGATATTGAGAAAAGATTGGTCTCCAATTCGGGTATATAGAGAACATCCAAAAGAGTTGCATTAATTTTCTGACTATCAACATAAGAGAGAATATCAATATTTCCCTTACCTTTTGCATAAATCTTCTTTCCATCTCCAAGGCACGCGGGATGAACACCTTCTGGTATTTCTTCGAACGTAGAGAACCATTCTCTTCTGGAAGTTATGTGATCCGTTGCTCCAGAATCTGCAATCCAGGAATCCTTTGTTTCAGCGAGGAAGGCACTTGTCTCAGCTGAAAAAGCACAGCTATCATCTCTGGCTGAAGAACTTGGCTGTTGTCCTTTTTGTTCTTCCTTTCTTTTATAGCATTCTTTCCACCAATGTCCTTTTTTCTTGCAATAACCACAGTGTGTGTTCTTCTTTTTATCTTTAATGGATTGTTGATGCTGCTGTTGTTTGTTGGAAGCTGTTGAATTTCTGTTGAACTTTGAAAAAGTCATCAAGGCATTTTCTGGTTTAAAATTTCCTGAAGAATCCCAATGATCCTGTAAGCTTTCTTCTTTCAGTAATCTTGCCGTCAAGTTTTCTAGTGTCTTTTCTTCTGATGAAACTGAATCCCATGCTGTTATGAAATTCTTGTATTTATCAGGCAAGCTGCAAATTATCTTTGTAATTAGGGCAACATCAGAGATTGGCTCACCTAGATCTTTCATTTGTTGTGCCAGAGTTTCAACTTTGGAAATGTGAGTAGCAATGTTATCATTTGGATTCATTTTATATTCGAAAATTCTTTGTTGCAGCAAAAATTTGTTTGTTTCAGATTTCAGTTCATATATTGTTGATAATTTCTTCCACATTTCTGCTGAAGTCTGGCAATTAACAATCTGTTGAAGATATTTAAACTCTAGAGCAGTAGTGATCAGCATTTTGGATTTTGCATCTTTCTTTTTCCATTCAGAGAATTTTGCAATATCCTCTATTTCAGGTTTTACTTCAGTGCCATCAGTTATACTGAGAAGATATTTTGCTTCTAGAATAATCTTCATTTGAAATTTCCATAGATGAAAATTATCGCCGTTGAATTTTTGAATTTGTAGAAGTTCAGTTGTCATCTTGAGCAAGCAAACGAATTTCAGCTTAGATAAACAAAAATATTTGATACCAACCAAGCTCTGCTGCCATGTAAGAGAATCAGAGGCCGGAACTCAGAAAAGATTGTTTAATTATCAAGATGACAAGCAAAAAGAGATAGTCAAACAAAACAAGCGTAGTAGCAAAACAAAACAAATGCAAATCTGAAGCCTATATACATGTACGCCGGCGATTGGTGGCGTCAGGTCACGTGATGTCTGGCAGGAAGTTACTTTTTCCAACAATCTCATTGAATAAAGTCCGCCCTAGACTGACGAGGTTCATTAGCCCGAAACCATGGTCTCTAGGTGGACGCTTCTCAGTTTGCCAAAGTTGGTGTTGTGGCTTTGTCACCGACCCGAGGCCGCTAGTTGCGGCGACGGTCAATAGATGTCGTCAGATTTCGACGTTTATTTTGACGGGAGAAGCGCCCATTGCTTCTATGGATTAATTTATTTTTCCGGGTATTTTTCATCTATGTTCTAGCCATAGATTTGACCCAGCCACTTTGCAAGTAAAAACCCCTCTTTGGTAGATTGTGAAGATTCCATTAGATCCCGTATGGATCTCATGGAATAAAGTCTGCCCTAGACTGACGAGGGCCATTAGCTTGAAACTATGGTCTCTAGGTGGACGCTTCTCATTTGCCAAGGTTGGTGTTCTGGCTTTATCACAGAGTCGAGGCAGCTAGTTGTTTAGACGGTCAATAGATGGCTACAGATTTTGACGTTTATTTTGACGGGAGAATCGTCCATTGCTTCTATGGATTGATTTGCTCCCGGAAAATTTTTCATCTATGTTCTAGCCATAGATTTGGCCCAGCAACATTGCCAGCTAAAACATCTCTTTGGTAGATTGTGAAGATTCCATTAGATCCCGTATGGATCTAATGGAATAAATCCGCCCTAGACTGACGAGAGCCATTAGCCCGAAACCATGGTCTCTACGTGGAGGCTTCTCAGTTTAACAAAGTTGGTGTTGTGGCTTTGTCACAGAACCGAGAGCGCTAGTTACGACGACGGTCAATAGATGGCCTCAGATTCTGACGTTTATTTTGACGGGAGAAGCGCCCATTGCTTCTATGGATTAATTTCCTCCCGGCAAATTTTCCATTTATGTTCTGGCCATAGATTTGTCCTAGCCACATTGCCAGCAAAACACCTCTTTGGTAGATTGTGAAGAACATATTAGATCCCGTGTGGATCTCATGGAATAAAGTCCGTCCTTAGGCTGACAAGGGCCATAAGCCCGAAATCATGGTCTCTAGGTGGACGTTTCTCTTTTTGCCAAAGTTTGTGTTGTGGCTTTGTCACAGAGCCGAGGCCGCTAGTTGCGTAGACGGTCAATAGATGGCGTCAGATTTTGACGTTTATTTGGACGAGAGAAGCGCCCATTGCTTCTATGGATTAATTTCCTCCCGGAATATTTTCCATCTATGTTCTAGCCATAGATTTGGCCCAGCAACATTGCCAACAAAACACCTCTCTGGTAGATTGTGAAGATTCCATTAGAAACCGTGTGGATCTCATGGAATAAAATCCCCCCTCGACTGACGAGGTTCATAGCCCAAAACCATGGTCTCTAGGTGGATGCTTCTTAGTTTGCCAAAGTTGATGTTGTGGCTTTGTCACCGACCCGAGGCCGCTAGTTGCGGCGACGTTCAATAGATGGCGTCAGATTTTGACGTTTATTCTGACGGGAGAAACGCCCATTGCTTCTATGGATTAATTTCCTCACGGAAAATTTTCAATATATGTTCTAACCATAGATTTAGCCAACCCAATTTCTAAATATCACAGAGCAAGCTAAATAAACGTTTAGTTTATTTTTGCTCCACTAGATGGCGCTCTGCCATCAAAAAAGCAGATGTGCTCGTGGTCAGGAAATGCCTTCTTTATTTTTAATATACAGGGTGATCCAAAAGTCCCGCACAACTTTAAAAATTAATAACTCCGCGAATATTTGCGCTAGCGCAATGCGGTAAACACCATTGTGTTCAGGATGCAATGGGATTTTTTATGGCAAATAATGAAAATTTCGAAAATTATTTTAGTTACAACTTTATTTGCTAGATGGCGCTCTACCAGAATCAGAGATTGAGCGGCCAAATTGTTTGATAAATTAAAATATAACTGAACGACACGTATTTTTTCTTTTTGAATAGCAGGAAAGAACCCTAATAATATCAAATGATAAATTAATAAAACACCATTTCGCTAAAGGTTATAAGAATTGGTTGACGATTTTTAAATACAATCTGAGATATGTAAAATAGGTATATGCAAATTAAAACACGTAGCAAAAAATATTTATATTTTAGATGAAGTTTTGTGAACTAGATTGAATGTTTGAAAAACACTGCTGATATCAATACACGTTTTTGAAATGTTAATATAGTACCAAAAATTATGATGGCACTATTAATAGGATTTCTTGCTATAAGGAATGTGTAGTTTCTTGACTGATTGGCGACACTTGACTATTTAACTGGATATTTGTCATGATCCAAAAATGAAATATAGAGGGGGGTGACAAAATCTATTTGTTTTTACTTTATTCCAAATATCCTATGGGTTTGTCAAATGTTATCATTGTTTATTATACTGTACATAAATTTGAAAATGTATCCCCTAAAAAAATAATTTTTAAATCGAACTTTTGCGTTGAAAAACGTGGTAGTAAAATCATTTTGTATTATTTTTTGTGCAAATTTTCTAAAGTTGGGGGGGGGGGGGGGGGGGGGGGTACGTAGAATATTCCTTATTCTATTTCTTCTAATGAGCGAAAAGCGATAAACTAAACATAAGGGGTAAAATTGTGTATACCAGTGTTATTCGAGAAGTTATAACACTTAGGCCTGCACGACATAATATAAGATGTGGGCAAATGACAAACAAAAAAATTACTGTTCACAGAAAAAAAAAGAGTCAAGATGTGAGGACAGAATTTATTATTCCCATAACCCAAAACAAAGAGCTGCAAAATATAACACATGAGGTAACTGTCTTCTCTCGTGTATTAGGTCACAATACTTGCTCAATGTGGCGCCCTTCATTCTCAAACACCGCCTGGAGACTATAGATGACAGAATGGTCACAATTAAATATTTGAAATTTATAAAACGTGCCATCTGATAAAAGCCTTCAACATGGCCAATGTGGTATGCCGGCATCGATAAAAACGCTACTTAATATACCCCATAACCGAAATTGTAAGGCGTCATAGTGATATTGGAGGCCACTGGTATATAAAGTGGCGACTAATTCCACGATTTTCACCGAACGTATCCTTAAGCAATTGTTTGACACCGCGGGAGATATGAGGAGGTACACCATTTTGCATGAATGTTATTTCGCTTAATACTTGTCTATCCTGCAATACGGGAATAACCTTTTCTCTCAAAAGTTGTACATAACGTTTACCAGTTACAAAAACGGTTTTAAAAGTTATTCCATTGATTTTTTCAAAGAAAAATGGTTCAATAATAGAAGAAGAAGTGAACCCACCAAAAACTAACTCTGGGCTGATGAAGTGGCATTTCTGTAAATTTCCTAGGGTTTTCTGTTGCCAAAATGAGGCAATTTTGAATGTTAAATTCTCCCTTTAGATAAAAATGATAATCATCTGTTCTTAGAACATTTGACAGACAGTTTTCATCAATATCAATTTGCCGGAAAACCCATGCAGCGAATTCTTGACGCTTCTCAAAATCGCTGACTTTCAACTCGTGAAAACTTTGAATTTTGTTAGGGTATTTTTAAAGAAAGATTCTAAATGTGTGTTCTCTCCAAACTGTTCCATACGAAATCCCCGTTTGTCGAGAAACTTGTCTAGCACTAACTTCTCTATATGTGGATAACGTTTCAATAGCTTCAGAATTCTGCAAAACCGTAACAGCTACTGACTTGCATGTCGATGGTCTTCCACTCCGAAGTTTTGCTTCCAGAGATCCAGTTTCCTCAAAACCTTTAATCATTCGCCTTAGAGAGTAGCAACGCATTGGTCCTTTACCTCTTCGAATATCTTTAAAGGAACGAAACGCTCGTAAAGATCCAGTGGCAGATTCTGAATCACAATTAAAGCAATTCACCATGAGTGCTTTATCCTGTAGTGACGGCATTCCAGGGGGAAGGGTAAAAGTCCGTCCACACCTCCTTGCGGTCCCCCCTGGACCTTTGGAATATTTTACCAAATTCTGGTTCGTTTCCAAGGTGACTAACGTTGCAACGGCACCCATTTTCAAATGAAGAGCAAAACTGATATCTCCAGTAATGCTACCGCGTCCGGGGTAACCGCCGCGTCAGGAGCTGCAGCTCGAGCTCATGATGAGAAATCTACTACGAGGACAACTACAACTCAATATAAATGGTACCCAGAGGAAAATAAAGAGCTGACTTGTCTTCTCTTTGACAACAATGTGCATATTGCTTGTCTTCAGGAGACAAAATTGAATACGAATCTGAGATTCAATATCAAAGTTTATACAACACTGCGAAAGGACAGACCGGGAAAATTTGGAGGAGGACTTGCCGTTTTGATTAAAACTCTAGAAATAAAATTTAAGGAAATCGCCTATAATCAGAATAAGCCTACAGAAAGCACAACAGAAGCTAAGGCAATAGAAATCTAGCTCCCAGAAAAAAACAATAACAATCATGAATGTTTATCACCACGATAATACTAGCATCAATACAGGCCCGATAGAGACATTAAGTGAAGCGTCTTCGGATATCGCAATCATACTTGGTGATTTAGACGCCGAAAGACCAACTTGGGGATCACCTGTCCAGGATAACAAAGGTCAGCAGGTTGAGGAAATGCTAACCGACCTCGACCTTACACCGTTAAATAGCGTAATGAACTTGGATAGAAGTACACAGGCACAGAATCCGCAATAGACATCACAGCATCAACACAATGGAAAATTCTGAAAAGTGCAATCAGTGACCACAGACCAATTTTAACAACTCTAAAATTCAAAATTGAGAATCTCCAACAGAATGAAATAACACTGGAAAAAAATTCACAGAAAAGCTTGAATAACTGTGCAACGAAGAATTAAATCACAGAACGATTGACAAAAACTTGGAAAAATTCTCTTCGAACATATCCAAAGCTGCAAAAGTATCGATACCAAGAGGTAGACGTAAATACCTATGAATACCTTACTGGAAGGACCACAATATCGAGACAATGATTGCAGAGAGAGAAAATATCAATGAACTTCTTTAAATAAATAAAACAGAAGAAATCATAAAGGAACTCATTGAATTAGTCACAAATTATAACAAGAAATTTGTATATTTAAACAAGTGAAAAATGTGCAGAATTCTACGAAAAAAATGGATCCAAAAAAGGAAAGCCATCACTGGAATATAATTAGTGTTATAAAACAATCAAAACCAACACTAATCCTCCAAAACTCTAACCGATATGAATAGCGAGAACGAACAAACAGATGGCTGACATAATTGCTGAATATCTTTCAAGCACTTCCAGACTCAGCTATACGAATGAAGGCAGGACTCTAAAATTAATGTAAACAAGTTAGTTAAACAAGCAAGAAATTACCATCAGCAAGATTTTTTTTTTCTAGAGACTTCAAACTGAATGAGCTAAGCTCATCAATAGAAAAGTTAAATTCAAGATTTCACCTGGAGATGCTCTAATCTTTGGTCAAATGATTAAACACTTTGGAGACGAAGCTAAAAATCAACTCCTACGAATACTGAACATTTCATGGCAAACTGGTAAACTACCAAAGAATTGAAAGATATCAATTATAGTGCCAATACTAACACCAAACAAAGATGCCAAGAAATGCAAGAACTATCGGCCAATTGCTTTTACCAACATACTTTGTAAAATAGCAGAATGAATTATCCACTCCAGGCTCATAGTCTGGCTTACTAACAATAATGAAATTAAATTCTATCAAACTGCCTAAAGATCCAGACACTTGTACAACTGATCAACTGTTCTACCTCTGCCAATCAATAATAGATTATTTCCAGGAAAAACAGCCAAAGAAGACAACGGCCGTATTCCTGGATATGACCTCAGCTTTTGATCGAGTGTAGAGGGAGAAATTATTCGGAAGGCTGCACAACATCGGAGTAAGAGGAAGAACCTTAGTCTGGATTGCAGACTTCTTAAGGGGAAGAAGGATAAAGGTTCGGGTTAATGGAACATTTTCCAAGAACCGAAGAACATGAGCTGGTGTACCTCAGGGATCAGTGCTCAGTCCTCTACTCTTCTCGCTATATATTAACTGCTGTGTATGTAAATAGATGAATATTATTTGTATTATTTAAATCCTCATTATGTAAACATATATGTATATATAAATAGGGCATTTGTTGTTGGCCATGGTCAAGTTTGAGCTCTTGTGCGTCTAATTACGACACAACAAATGTAGCGACGAGGATGCGGGATCTACAGAGCCAGTAAAAATCTGAGGAAAACGGCGTCTACGCAAGTATAACAACTACATCTTTTAAACTATCTGGATCAAGAAAACAAAAGAGTAGAAAAGATCAGCATGACAAGTTCAAAGTTAATAGTACCTTTTAGATGCTATAGCCCAGTAGAGGACACTTCGATCTTTTTGTACAAAAATTTGAGGCTTTCTTTTTGGCATCTGAAGGAGGAGATTAAAGTACTGATTTTTACCTCGCTACCAGATTCTGAAACTTTGAAGCTGGGAAGCGACATTTTCTTCCTGGACTAATGAAAGATCGACCATATGATACTATCATTCAAAGAATTATGCTGCATTTGGATCCAAAGAAGAAAGTGATACCACAGCTATGCAGATATTTGAAGAGAATTCAACAGGAAAGAGAATCAATTTCGGAATATCTTAGAGAATTGAAACATTTAGCAATAAATTATAATTTCGGCGATATGCTGGGAACCATGTTGCGAGACCGTTTTGTGGCTGGAATCAAGTTGGAAAGCCTGTAAAAGAAGCTACTACAAGAGGACGACGATGTCACCTTGGATAAATTTTTGCAGTGGCGATCTCGTTCGAACTGGCGGAGATAAATACAAGAGAATTACAAGTTATATTAGTGGCCAAGACATCCCCTTTGAATGGAAAAGATAAAAAGGGTGAGTACAATAATAATATGGTGCAGCATAGGCCTTTCAGGCAAAGGGGAGAAATAATGGGTTATAGATGTGGTGTAAGACATTCACACGTGGCCTCTGTTTGGCCTGATTGAACAAAGACTTGTTTTAAAATGTAAAAAACTGGGTCATTTAAGTAGGGTCTGCAAAGCTGGTAAAAAAATATGGGGATGCAAATTTGTACAAGAGGACTCTATATATTCTGTACAGGGCGAAACTGATGCCACATTAATTTAACAGTAGATGATAATTCTTTGTGCTTTACAATAGATATAGGAAGTACAGTTACACGTTAATACCTAAAGATATCTATAAGATATATTGGCAAGGTAAAAAAATTATTTCCAACAAATTTAAGATTAAAATCCTTTTGTGGTAAATCAATAGAGATTATAGGGCAAAGAAATGTTTTTGTAAAAGAAGCCAACCAATATTTACGATTAATAGTTGTAAATGAAAAATCCAGGTGATTTTGTTAGAAAGAGAATGGCTTAAACAGTTGAAACCTTAAATAATGAATCTAATAGAAATAGTTTGATTGATAGATATGCAGATTTGTTTAACAAAGATTTGGGCTTTCTAAAGGATGTTAGAATAAATTTTAATTTAAAAAAGGATGTGACCCTGTGTTTTGTAAGGTCAGAACTTTACCTTTCTCTCTAAAAAACAAAGTAGAGAATGAAATTGATCGTTTAGTGAATTCTTACATTTTATAACCTATAGTTCATGCATATTGGACCGCTCCAATAGTACCAGTATTAAAAAAGGATCTTCGTGTGAGGATATGTGGTGATTTTAGATGTACAGCTAATAAAGCAATAGAATTAGATAGGTATCCCCCATTCCATCGATCGATGAGATATTTTCAAAATTATCTACAAACACCGTACTTTCGACTCTAGACCTATCACAGGCTTACTTACAAGTAATGTTAGCGGAAGAAGTCAAATCTGTTGTTGATAGAAACACAGCAAAGAGGTTGTTTTCTTATAAAAGACTACCATAAGGCGTAACGGTAGCACCAAATAAATTTCAGAGGATTATGGAAGGTATATTTGCTGATTTGCCAGGTATGGCCTGCTACATAGATGATATTTTGGTTGCAGGAAAAGACTTTGAAGATCATGAACAAAAGTTGGATCTAGTGTTTAGATGATTGCTAGAAAAAGGTTTGAAGTTAAACAGATATAAATGTATATTTAAAAAGAAATCGATGGAATATTTATGGTTTAAAATGGATAAATATGGACTGCATTCCATAGAAAATAAAATTAAAGCAGTGATAGAGGCGCTGAACCTAAAGAATGTTTCGCAATTAAGATCTTTCATTGGACTCTTAATTTATTATTATAGATTCATAAAGAATATAGCAAACATTTTAGCGCTATTCTATCAACTTTTGAATAAAAATTGTAGATTGAATTGGACGAAAGAATATCGAATGTTATTTTAAAAATGTAAATCATTATTAATGGACTATGGACTATTATGGACTAGGCGTAATTCTGAGTCATAGAAATGATAGAAAAGAAGAATGCCCTATAGCTTTTGCTTCTAGAACATTAACTGAAGCGGAAAAACGTTTCTCTCAACTAGAAAAGAAAGCGTCGAGCATAACTTATGGCGTTGAGAAATTCAGACAATACTTACTGGGAAGAAAATTTGTATTGGTCACAGACAACCGACCCTTAATTCATATATTTTCACCTCCGAAACCAATTCCCATTTGTGCATCATCCAGAATTAAAAGATGGTCCTTGAAATTAGCTGCATTTAATTATACTGTGGAATTTCGAAAAACAAGTGATAATTCCAATGCTGACGCATTGTCACGTCTTCCTTTAGAATCGAGTGTCAGGGAGTCTCTTGAT
Organism: Cordylochernes scorpioides; assembly: GCA_030710605.1. Lineage (NCBI taxonomy): Eukaryota > Metazoa > Arthropoda > Arachnida > Pseudoscorpiones > Chernetidae > Cordylochernes > Cordylochernes scorpioides. The sequence goes on along the minus strand of CP092869.1, from coordinate 41,795,815 downwards.
GAAGACCAGGTACTTCTTCTCAGGAAGTTGAATGAGGTACCGTTCTCTTTTATGGAGGTGGCATATGAGACGTCCCAAGATAAAATATTGTCTATAGTATTAAGGAATGTTAGAGAAGGCAACTGTGTGTGAGGAAATTCACAAGGGTGTACCGAGGGAAAACCCACTAGCTCCTCATTATAAGATCAATGAGGAATTAAGTTTGGAGTTTGGTTGTCTTCAATGGCGTGAAAGAGTGGTAATTCCCCAAAAATAAAGATATTTAAAATTAAATGACTTGCATGAAATACACATGGGGATTGTTGAAATAAAGATGATTGCCAGACGGTATTTTCAGGTGGCCAGGCATAGACAGTAACATCGAGGAGTTAACTAGAGAATGTAGAGTATGCCAAGAATCGGCAAGCATGCCCCGGCTACCATCTCGGAATGGTCTTGGCCCGAAAAACCGTGGCATCGAATTCATCTTGATCTAGCGGGTCCGTTCATGGGAAGGATGTTTTTGGTTCTCATGGACGCATACTCAAAGTGGATAGAAATTTTTATCAAAGATATTACCAGCAAAACGATTATAAATCATAGAGAAATTTTTGCCAGATTTGGATTGCCCGAATTTTTGGTTACAGATAACGGAAGACAGTTTGTCTCCGGTGAATTCGAGAAATTTACCAAAATGGATGGTATACGGCACACTAAGACCAGTCTGTATAATCCTAGTACAAATGGTTTAGCTGAGAGATATGTAAGAGAGTTTAAAAACCTTCGGAGAAAGAATAATGGGAAGGATGATTTAGAGACGAATCTACAAAGATTCTTATTTGCTCATAGAGCATTCCCCCAAACTGTAATAAAGGAATTTCCCCGCGGAACTGCTAATGAAGAGAATTTTAAGATCAAAATTCTCAAATTTAATACCAAGATGGGAAATCCGCGAGAGGTATATCATGAGGCCGTAAGAAGGCAGGAGCAGTTTACTACAGGTTGCGAGGTTTTATTTCCGCAACTATGCAACTGGACCTAAACGGTAAAAAGGTACCATTTTGAAATTATTGAGCTACCGTCACTACCTTATAAGTTGCGAGGGCCTCATGTATAAGAAGCATATCAATCAATTGCGACCTGTGAGAAAGAAACAAGTGGAGACAAGAAATTTGATACTTCCTCGAACATCAGGAGAGAAGCCTGTAGGTGGAAGTCAGAAAGAAAGTGAAGAGAGGTTCCAGAGGTTACATCAGGAAACAAGTAGGAGACTGCTTCTGTGCACGTACCCTCTTGCACTCCTAAACCGGAGCCTGCCGCTGTGCAAGTGCCCGTCCGCAGTCATAGACCTCAGAGAGCCAGGAAACTCCCAGACCGACTGGAATATTATTAAGAGGGGAGATGTGTTGTGTATGTAAATAGATGAAGATTATTTGCATTCTTTAAAGTCTCATTATGTAAGAATATATGTGTATATAAATTGGACATTTTTTGTTGGCCAAACGAAAAGAATAAGAGCTAAAAAGAGTCATAGTCAAGTTTGAGTTGTTGTATATCTAATTACGACACAACCTTAACAACATCCATCCTTACCTCACTGAAGACACAAAAGTTGCCTGTTATGCAGAATATATAGCCATATGGCACACAAGTAGCAGTATAGAAATATCAGAAAAATACTGAACACATCAATGAGAGGACTGGATAAGTGTGCAATGAAACTCAAATTGACCATAAACCCAATAAATACAAACCTATAGGTTTCCTTCACTGACAGGAAAAAAAAGCATGAATTTAACTCCAAAATAAGCATAAACAACCATATAATTGATAAAATTAGATCTCCAAAATACCTAGGTGTGATACTTGATGAGAAATTGCAATTTACTGAACACATAATTAGCACCTCAAATAGAGCTACCAGAAACCTAAACATTCTGAGAAGGCTATGTGGAACAAATTGGGTAGCAAAACCCAAAATTCTCAGAACAACATATATCACATTAATAAGGTCAATAATGGAATATGCAACACCTGTCTGGGCTCCCTCAAGTTCATCACTAAAAAGAAGTCTAGACAGTGTTCAAGCAAAAGCGGCCAAATTAATCACTGGTTCTGTTTCAAATACCAACAATGAGAAAATTCAGAGAGAATGTGGTCTAGACCTACTTGAAAGCAGAAGACAATTAAAAACAATAAAATTCACCAATAGCTTAAAAACTAAAGAAACCAAACACATATCCAATAGAACCTATTTAAACTGGACACAAAAAGAAAGGCTCAAAAGATCTTCGGAACTTCAGTACGACAACAATATTAGAAAGAGCATAAATATGAAACATAATGAATTTCAAATTCGAGAATAACAATATTTCCCACCCCATTTCCATCAAATGTAATCATCAATCTTAACCTGAATGAACCCTGCAAAAAAATAGAACAAAAACATACTTAAAAAGAAAGGACTTGACACAATTGGTTTATGCGATCAGATAAATTATTTAACAGCATATACAGATGGATCATCAGACCTTACCATAAGTAATGGAGGGGCTGCAATTATCATAATACTGCAAGATGGAACATACATCAAAATCAAAGAAGGAGCAAGAAAGATTTCGTCAATCTTCACTTTTGAACTGACAGCTATCTGGAAAGCTCTTGATGTATGCCTTAACCAACCATCCCTGCATCAAGCAGAAGGAATTATAATATACAGCGACTTCATATCCGATTTAGAAGCAATTCAGAAGGGCAATACTAAAATCACACAGAAAATACACTCGTTGCTTACTCAACTGATATCATTGGAGAATAACTGCATTCTACAATGGATTCATGCCAGTGTCAGGAAGCCATAATGTTGAGCCAAAGGAAAGAACAACTGTCATTATATCACGCTAATGCTTTTGCAAAATATAAGATAATTTAAAAAAATAAGAAAAGATCAAAATGTGAAATAAACTCCGAGAGAAAAATGACAAAACTATAACAAGATTTAGAACAAAACATTATAAAGGAATGACAATGCATCCAGATGGCACAATAACCTATAGAAAATGCAACAACTATCCTGGTGCGGAACTAACACCTACCCACATATAATCATGCCCGCAGCCTTGCAGAAAATTGACATAGACCCAGAGCAGCTGCTTTACACACCCAAAATAGTGGAGAATGCTGCTGCTGCGGTGATAGAGATGCATGGAGAAATCTGAGGCTCTTTATTGGACACGACAAAAACAACAACGGCATTCCAGAGTAAAATAAATCATCAGAGATTGATAAATATTTTTCAAATGAATTAAAATAAATATAATCGATACTGAGAGAGAGTTGAATTTAAAAAATTAGAAAATTATTATTAACGAAATTTAAATCGCTGAGAGGATTCCAGCAAACACCATCTAAAATATCAGTTGTTTTTTTTGCTACATGTTTTAATTTGCATATACCTATTTTACATATCTCAGATTGTATTTAAAAATTGTTAACCATTTCTTCTAACTTTTGGCGAAATGGTGTTTTATTAATTTATCATTTGATATTATTAGTTGTTCTTTCCTGGTATTCAAAAAGGAAAAATACGTGTCATTCAGTTATATTTTTCAATTTATCAAACAATTTGGCCGCTGAATAGCTGATTCTGGTAGAGAGCCATCTAGCAAGTAAAGTTGTAACTAAATTCAATTTCGAATTTCTCATTATTTGCCATAAAAAATCCCATTGCATCCTGAACACAATGGTGTTTACCGCATTGCTCTAGCGCAAATATTCGCGGAGTTATTAATTTTTAAAATTGTGCGGGACTTTTGGATCACCCTGTATATATATTGTGGCGAAGAAATATTTTATTATTTAATTTAATATTCAATGAAAATATATTCAACAGATTATAAAAATATATATTAACCTGTATTTGTGAAATCATCTTTAAAATATTTCTTTGCTTGCTTGCTTAAGATTCTCTAGCTGTAAATAGTTGGCTGACTTGTTGATAATTTTCGACTCGTCGCTGTGACGTCATCAATAAATACTTTCACATCCCCAGATATACAAAGACTTAATTTTCTACGCTACAACTGGTGAAGAAGCTGGATCGATACCCATTCAGAAAAAAAAACGGAGAATTGACTCGGTTGAGCAAGAAGAAAAAACCATGAACATCAAGAAAGAAGCAACTACTCAGGTAGGTTCATTTTTTGTCCAACATCTACCTAGAAACCCCTCAATGTTCTCTGGTGAGGGTGTTGAAGATCCCCGTAGCTGGTTAAAAGGGTATGACCGTGTGGCGAAGCACAACCAATGGGATGAAACCCTTTGTCTCGCTAACGTTTATTTCTATCTAACTGGCACTGCTCTCAAATGGTATGAAAACAACGAGGAAAGCATCCAGACATGGACGGAGTTCATGTCACAATTAGAAAATGTATTTGGAAAAAATGAAAGCTCAAGACTGCGAGCTGAGAAAATACTCAAAACTCGCGCACAATTAAAAGGAGAAAGCATGGAATATACATCCAAGACGTCCTGCGCCTTTGCAAAGAGGTAGATCCACAAATTAATGAGGAAGGTAAAATATCTCATCTGATGAAAGGGATAGCTGAGGAGCTCTACCAGGCACTTCTCCCAAGGGATGTGCATAACACTGAGCAATTCGTCACCGAATGTCGCCGCATTGAAAGCCTACACTGTAAGCGAGTGACCCCAACCAAATACGAGCGACTACCAAATGTGGCATCTCTCAGTGATCATGATGACAGGGCAGATCTGTCATCTATGATCAGGCAAATTGTTCGTGAGGAGGTACAGCGGGCATTAGGCTCTACTCGAGAGGAATCAAAAATTTATACCATCGAAGATATGGTAAAGGAGGAGATTGGAAGAACCCTGGCGCCAATCTCAAAGCCTAGGAGAAGTTCCCCACAGAAGGAAAGACCCCGAGAGTTTTATAATAATAAATATGTGGCCCAAACGATAAGAACGCACCCTGAACCTCGGTACCCAAAACAAGGAGGAAGACGCGATACCAACGAATGGCAAACCACGGAAGGTAAGCCAATCTGTTTCCACTGCGGACGCCCTGGCCACGTCGTGCGCTACTGCCGTGACAGGAGAAGAGATTATGAAGAAGGACAAAATTGGTATTACAAAAATAGAGATAGGCAAGAGCCCAGAACATTCTATAATTCTCGGAGCAGCCAAAAGCCCAACGACGACCTGCCAAGAGAAAATAGACGCCGCTACCTAAGCCCTCTCTCCTTACACTGGCCGAAAAGGACAACATTCGTCTCCTGATAGAAGACCTAGCCAGTCGCCTCGCCGTTCCCGTTAGGAAAAACTAATGAGATGTTACTTCGGCCCATACAAAGTAACCCGAAAAATATCTGATGTGACCTATGAAGTTGAAACTTCCGGAAGCCAGCAAGGTCGTCGTAAAACAAAAGATTTAGTCCACATTTGTAGGATGAAACCATATTTAAACCCAGAGGACCAGGAGGACCAGCTAGAAGAGGACCCAGAAGATGACTCGACAAACTTCCAGGAAGAAGACATCCCCACTGAAAGAACACAACAACCACAGACCCGCGAAGAGATCTCAGGCCCTATCACCCGTTCTCGAGCCTTGAGACTGAGGATTTAAGTCTCCTTCTGAGCATCGGGTCGATGCTCTTTATAGGAGGAGGCTATGTGGCGAAGAAATATTTTATTATTTAATTTAATATTCAATGAAAATATATTCAACAGATTATAAAATATATATATTAATCTGTATTTGTGAAATCATCTTCAAATATTTCTTTGCTTGCTTGCTTAAGATTCTCTAGCTGTAAATAGTTGGCTGACTTGTTAATAATTGTCGACTCGTCGCTGTGGCGTCATCAATAAATACTTTCACATCCTCAGATATACAAAGACTTGATTTTCTACGCTACAATATGATACATTTTGAATGATATTCAACTTCTATCTATTTTGTATATTAGAAAAATTCTATCTGTTTTGCATAATGTTCTTTGTTTGTAAAATAATTAATTTTACCGCGTGCCAAGTATGTAAATTTTGTTGTTTGTTTTAAAAAGATTTGAAAAATAAAGAGATTATCGAGGTGGAGACAGCCACAAACGACTGCTAATTTTTTTTTCCACACAGTAATTATACAACAGTTAGTCGATAGGATCGCTGCCTACGGGAAGATCCCAAGAATATCTTATATTTTATCAAGATCAAAGCAAGGTTTCTGCCAGGAATATTTAAAGAAAAGAAAAAAAAAATTCGAAATGACATCGAAGAAAGACTTGAAAACTTTACAGAAAGAAGAGGTTGTTACCGGAGCTAAAATAGACATTTCAATTAAAGAAATTTTGCCGATTTTCAACCCTGATACAGGCCTTACGTATCAAGAATGGCGAAATGATTTTGAAAGCATAGTCGCGCTTCAAAGTATTTCAGAAAAGGATGCTCTATCAATGATCCCGAGCATTTTTAAAGGAAAAGCGTTAGAGATCTACGCCTCGATGTGCCAGGACGTGTTTACGCTGGATGAACTTCACCAAGCTCTGAATACATTTTTCCCGGTATCGACAAGTGGATTGATGAAGCAATTTTGGACTGAAAAGAAGCTACCATCGCAACCCCTTATGGACTACTATTTTAATAAACTGAAGTTGGCAAAAATATTGAATATAAGTTCAGAGCAGACCCTGGAAGCGCTTTCTTCGAATGTAAACGCGAAGCTGAGACCATTTTTGATCGCTGCCAATCCAGCTAATCTGGACATGTGGATTGATATTGCATCTTCCCTGGAAGAAGGATTTCGACATGAAGAGACATCTTCACCATTTAATGGCCCCAGATATCGACGGGACTTTCAAAATATCGACTCAATGAATGCAACGCCTTCACAGGATTCTCTTCCTTCAGGTGCCCGCCACGGCAGAGAGGTTGGCGACCGACAAGAAACCCGGCGAAAGCAGTTTTACCAAGACTTTCGAGGTAATGTAAGGCAACAATAGTGGTGCCCAGGAGTGATGAGTGACGTTGGGGTAGATTCATTACTCTTGGGAACCTATTTAGTACTTTTTGATTCCGGCAGTGACATTAATATTATTTCCGTACACCTATTACCTGAATGCCTTTTAGATAAGATAAATAACTCTAGCCAACAACACGCAAACACACCTAATATGATTAGCACTGTATCTAAACGTATTGGAATATTTGGACAAATTTGTTTAACGATCAGAATTGGAGATACAGTATAACTAACAATATGTTGTTCTATATTATTGATAATCCAAATTTAAATTTTCTGATAATATCCACTAAGTACCTGAAATATTTTAGCCTAAAGATTGATTTTGATGAGAATGTTATTATGCAAAATAATGTGTTTTTATCCAAATTTCAATATACATTTTCTAAAGATGAACTCAATGCTTTGCAATATTGTGATAACTCAAAAAAATATTTTGGTGTTTTTAATAATGTTAATTATTGTAAAAAACAAAATTATTGTTTAAAACTTTCAGGAAAATGTAATCATATAAAAAAGTTACCTCTTTTAGATAGAACTATTGATCAATATAACATAAATGTCCCCTCTTGTTTTAAATCTAAACTCGTTTACCAACCAAACTTTCGACCCTTACCCTTGCCAAATCTAGAAGACAGCTATCTAAATAATGATGACAAACTTAATAATAATTTCTACATTTTATTAAGTCACTATAATGATATTTTTGGTGAAAACAAATATAAAATTAGACCATTAAAAGTAGATCCCCCCAGGTTGAGACTCAAAGATAAAACTCCTGTTTGTCTCAAACCTTATCGAAATAATCCCAGGGACATCGAAATAATTAAGGAACAAATTAGGCAATTATTAAAATATGGGATTATTAGGCATGCTTCTTCTCCATATAGTTCTCCAGTAACTTTAGCACATAAAAAGGGAGAAAATGATAAATCTAGACTATGTATCGACTTTAGGAAATTGAATTCAAAACTGATAGGAGATAGTTTCCCAATTCCTTTAGTTTGAAAATATCTTCCAAAAGGTGCAAGGCTTAAAAGTATTCTCGTGCCTTGATATTCTAAGTGCATACTGGACTATTGGTTTACATGAAAAAGATCAACCTATTACTTGCTTTACCACCACAGAAGGTTCTTACCAATGGTGCAGATTACCATTTGGATTGCGGACAGCTCCTGCTATTTTTAACAGGATCCTCACTTCCATATTGCAGAAATATGAACTTAAAAATATAATATCTTACTTTGACGATATATTGTTTTCTCAAAAGATACCGAATCCCATTTAGAACACCTTGGGGAAATATTTGCAATCCTACAAGAGGAAGGTATCCAACTTAGGAAAGATAAATGTTTGTTTTTTATGCAAAAGATAAATTATTTGGGTTACCAAATTTTTGGAGATCAAATCTCTCCTTCAAGTACTAATGTTGGTATATTTAAATCTTTGCCCCCTCCTCGTGATGTTAGATGCTTAAGATCATTTTTGGGCAGCGTTACGCATTATGCAAAATTTATAAATAATTTTAATAAGTTGAGAGCGCCTTTAAATGATCTATTGAAAAAAGATGTAAAATATACGTGGAGTGAAGAGTGCCAGAGGAGTTTTGAAGCCCTTAAAGAAGCATTAGTTTCGAAACCAATACTCCAAATTTATAATCCATTATTAGCTACACATATCTTTTGCGACGCTAGTATTGCAGGTTTAGGAGGCGTACTTAAACAGGAGTATCCTGATGGCACCTTAAGACCCATAGCGTTTTATAGTAGGGCTTTAAGGGGAGCAGAATCCAAGTATACAATAACAGAACTTGAATTATTGGCGATAATAGAAACATGTAAAAGATATCATCCCTATATTTCAGGTCAACATGTGATAGTTCATACCGACCATAAGGCATTAATTTGGTTAAATGATTTCAAACATACTAACGGTAGATTATTCCGATGGGCGCTAAAATTATCAGAATATGATTTGGAATTTAAATATAATAAGGGATGTGAGAATCATGAAGCCGACATGTTGTCTCGACTGCCATATACCTACTTCTTAACTGTTCAAAATATAGAACAAGAACAAACATCATTACTTAAGCCTTCATCTAAACTATATTTCATTAAAAACGGTTTTACTTATATTAGGCTAAAAAATAGAGATAGGATTATCGTACCACCCTCCTTACAACAACAATTGATAAGTAGGGCTCACGAAAGTTTAGGGCACCCAGGCATAAGTTCAATGGCTAGAGTTATCTCAACACAATATTATTTCAAAGGAATGATAGGACAAATAAAAAATTATATTCTGAAATGTAAAATATGTCAGTCTGTAAAGAAGCCAACTACACCTTCGTATGGACTCATGGGTAATTTACCACTAGCTGAGAAACCATTTGATGTAGTTGTCCTTGACAGTATTTTAGGATTAGGGGATTATAACAGTACAAAGAATTGTCTTCATGTGATAGTTGATCATCACTCAAGATACATCTGGGCTTATCCTTCTAAGAGTACGTCTATAGCAACGTACATCAATATAATAAATCAGTTATTAAATGTAGGTAAACCAAAATTTATTGTTACTGATAGGCACCCCTCATTTGTGTCCAAAAGGTTTAACAAATTTATACAAGAAAAGGGCATAAAACACGTAATGACATCCCCTTCGCACCCACAATGTAATGGGCTTGTAGAAAGAGCGAATGCGACTATTATCTCAAAACTTAGACTTCACCATCAACAAAATTCCAGAATACCATGGCCCAAATTATTACAAAAGGCCTTAGAAGAATATCGGAGTATTCCTCATTCCATAACTAAAATGCCTCCCGTTTATTTGCTTTTTGGCATAACGCCATCGTATATCAATAATTTAACAAGAGCATATCCACCCATAGAATAGGCTAGGAGAATTGCAAAAGAAAATACAGAAAAATTACATCTTAAATTGGTAAAAAGATATAATGAATCCCATAAAACGCCTAATCTAAAATTAGGGGATAAGGTCCTTTATAAGATCCCTTACCAATCAGGTCAAGGTAAGCTTATGCCAGCCTTTACCCAGAACCATACACCATAATTTCCATACCCTCACCACAAACCATAGAAATAGATAAGCCATGCAACCCGAAAATAAGCATGCAACAATAGTTAATATTTCTAAAGTAAAGCTCTGGGATCCGGTAACTGAAGATAATACTGAACCACCATTCCCATTTCAGGAAGATTTGGAAGGATGCTTGGGTGTCGAACCTAACAAGCAAGCTTCCACCGATAGTCCTCAGGTTTTATTCTCTTCCATTAAAAATCCAGATCACCCCACAGAGCCCCTGGAGAAACTACTGCTGGTTTCGGTAGACACCCAAACTGAATCGGAACCAGTTGTATCCTGTGAGGTTTACCAAAGGTGGAAGAGGTCATATAAATTCCAAGAACTGGGGTTCGATTCATTGGGAAAAAAGTTGCCCTGGAATGGGATTCTACATGGAGAGTGTCTCCATAGACATTTAATGTGCAAATTTTAAAATATCATTTTTTTCTTCCTGCCTATTGTTAGTTAGGTTTTGTAGGGCCACCTTTTCCTGTGATTTTCCCCAACTAACAGGCCTTGGTCGCCTTTTACCTCTAACAATATAGTTTATTGGGTAAATACAATTACTTGTGTAATATAATTTTTGCATTTTGTTTTCTTTCTTTTTTTCCCCCCTTCAAAATGTATCTTATCCTTTACCTTCCATCCCCTCCCAACCTCCGTTGAGGAAAAAAATAATACTATTTTTTTTTTTGTGGGGGGGGTAGTGATACATTTTGAATGATATTCAACTTCTATCTATTTTGCATAATGTTCTTTGTTTGTAAAATAATTAATTTTACCGCGTGCCAAGTATGTAAATTTTGTTGTTTGTTTTAAAAAGATTTGAAAAATAAAGAGATTATTGAGGTGGAGACAGCCACAAACGACTGCTAATTTTTTTTTTCCACACAGTAATTATACAACATATATATATATGTCGTAAACCCGGGTAAGACAACAAGTGAGTTGGAAGCAGTGGGGGTTGAGTGGCAAGGCGTGCAGAGTGGGAAGTCCGCACGGGGCATTAAGGACAAAGTTTGGGATCAAAAGGCGCTCTCCTAGTACGTCTCACGTGGCACCAGGACCAGGGGAAAATTGAGGATTACCTGAGGAAAGCTCGGCGTCCTGCATGAAGCCGCGGGGGAAGAGAGGAGCCAAAACGGCGGCCACGAGGGTCGCCATGAGACCTAGCACTGAGCGGGCCTCTCCGAAAATATCCACTCTAACCTAACTAACTGTCAACAATCCGGACCAACGCTCTTTTTGTCCCTCTCTGGGTCCCCCGGGTGTCCAGTGGCAAGCTGGTGTCACTTTGAGACGACCAGAAAAGACGTCATACTTTATTACTTACATATCACATTGTTTAAATTACGATATATATTTTTTGATTTCCTCTTATTTTCAATAATATAATATTGATTAAAATATTGTAATAGACAATACACACACATGCGCATAAGGAAATACACACAATCTATATCCTACATACCTCCTCCAACAACAACAAGCATTTTTTTTTAATTTGCTTTATTCTTACTCACAATCTCACTTTTAGGTTTGATCCATTTAATGCTTAACCCTAGAAATAAGTATGTAAATATAAATTTTCTATGACAATTTAATTACCATTTTTTGTCAACCAACTAAAGTATTTCGATCTTTCGCCTGATGTCTATCGGCACTAGTGCCGAAGAGTCACACAGATATTTTAATTGGATATAATTATACTACCTTATAATTCAGTTCTATAACCCAATTGATACTTTTTCTTTGTTCAGTACTACAATTTAAAATTTTCCCTTTTATTTTTCCCATTTTCTTCACTTCTCCTTTGTTACCAAGAAAAACTTTGAACTTTCGTAATTTTCTTTAATTTAAATAATTTGGTCCTAAGAGGTATGATTATTAAATGAAAGAAATAGGCCTCTTTAATCAATTAACCTAATTTTGCAATTATTTATGAATATATTTTAAAAATAATTGATGAAATGTGAAATTTGAATAACAATGTTATAACTGTTTTTAATCAATCGACCAATATAGTAATATTATAATAGGCATGATAAATGCATGGGTGTTTGAATGTACTCATAATTTGTATTAATAAAAAAAAAAACATATTGATAGGTTTTATTATAAATATACACCATGTTACTATATGTTGATATCAATTCGAACTGCTTGAGACTTGTCATTGGACTCATATTAATGTTTGAGAGTACACATGGAGTATTCACACACGGTTGCTCTTTTAAGAAAAGCTCTTAATTGTGATTACAGTGGGGGAAAATTCACACACACAAGAATATGTACACACACATACTATCTAGGAAATACACGTAAACACATACACACAAAAACACATACAACACACACATATAAAAGTTAACATACACAAACAGTGTCATAATTCCAACCACCCACAACAAAAACAAAAACATTTTTTTTATTTCAAAATCTATTTCGACTCCTTCTTTTATTTTAAATCATATATTCATTGGTCGAAAGAGATTGGTAGGGGAGTCAGGCAGAACGGATGAAACTCCCGCCGGGTTTACCTTTGATAAGTCCCGGCCCGGTACCAATCCCTTTCCTTCCTGGTTGAACCATTATGGTTTCCATTAACACAAGACAGACAAATTTGACTCCATTTTACACTATAAATTGCTATCAACACACAAAAAGAATTAAATTGCTTTCAAAAAAATTTAAATTTTTCTACTTTTTAACTTTAAATGTTTGAAAAAAAGATAACAGGGTTCTGTCTTTGCTCTTTTTCTTATCCTAATACCTTAAATTCTTCCTTTTTCTATGTTCTGTTTAAATGACGCGCAACTGTCGAGGCAACCTTTTTGATGCCCTAAAAGTAATATTTTTTATAATTTGTTTTTAAGTATCATTACTCATTCTCTAATACAGCTATATTCCATATGAATTATATTTAATTCTACTTTTTTGTTCAGTAATGGTTTGCTATACTGATATTATGCACTCAATTCGACATCAATATTTTCTATATCTTTCCCTAAATATTATAAAACCTTTTTATAACTTAGTTCATATGAGCTTGCTCTATGACAACATCCAACATTTATATATATATGGCCACCACACTTTGCTTCAGCGAGCGCGAAATGGGACAAAGTTTCACTAAACATACGGGCAGTAGTGTGACGGCCTCGGCAACCGCGAGCGGCAACCTGACTACGCATGAGCGGGAATCCGGGACTCTGGCCACGCGCGTCGTCAACAACAAGGCTTGCTTCCAAAGGCCGTTACTTCTTTTCTCTTTATATATAAATGGTAATTTAAACCAACAACCTTATATTGTGTAATACTTATAACAATATTTTAATGTTGTATAATAGAAACACATATGTAAATGATTATACGCATGATTGACATGTGTCATTACATCATCATATGTAATTACTTTGTACAAACTAATGATATATGAATAAAACTCTGTAATAGATTAAGAATCGAGCTAAAGCAAGATATTGAGATGGAATTTCAACAACATCTAAAGATAGGAAACTGCCAGGGCAGCGCCAGTGTACAATTTCGCTTCCGATCCACGCTCTTGTTGCATCCGCTGAAATCCAATACTTCCTCTCTCAGCAAATATATATAAGACCTCCGCCCTTGCCGGAAATATAGTCACTTTACCATCTCCGGAAGCCCTGGTCACTTCATCTTCTGATGCTCGACCATGCCGTAGAAGAGTAAGAAAACTTCTTATCTCTCCATCTTTCGCTCCTAGCTCGACTTTTCTCTGTTCACGGAACTTTCCTACTACAACTGTGTCTCTTCGTTTTTTGCGTATGGACATTCCCAAGCTTTTCACTCTGCCTCGACCACGACTGCCTGTACTCTGAGAGAACTGTTAAAGGTCTCCCAAGGTGCAGAGTGGTACTGAAAAACTCTCCACTCCCTGACTGTCCCTCTCGGTTTTTATAGGTTTGCCCCTCTCTGTTACCACACACAGCGAGAGACCCTCGGTTACCACATATATTTTTTTTATAAAATAAATTAATTTATGTAAAGCCAGAAAAGAGAAAAGAAGTAACGGCCGTTGGAAGCAAGCTTTGTTGTTGACGACGCGCGTGGCCAGAGTCCCGGATTCCCGCGCATGCGTAGTCACAAACTGAAAACTAAAAAAAATCCACGTGGGTGTCAATCGACCGCCTCAAGCCTGCTTTCACATCAGAAGGACCGATGTTTACCCAAGATCCGAATTTGGCAAACCAATAAGATTGCATAGATCCTACTGGAGGGAGAGTAGTGTGGTCGCCAGATATATATATATATATTTAAAAATACCTATTTTGGATCATAAAGTTTTTATTTACGATATTTCGTGTGGCAACTCGCCAAACTTCTTCGGGGAACAAAATTGTTTTGATAAGCTCGCGTATCAATTCACGCGTATGTACAACTGCTATAAAATTTTAAAATATCCAAAATCTACAATATGCATGTCTATAAACATAATTAATAATAATAAAATGATATATAAAATATTAATATATCGAGAATAAATAAATATATACATTTAAAATAAAAGAATTGAAAATCAGTAATTTGTTATATATATATATATATGTATAGTAGTGGGCTATATGATGTTAAATTGTAAGTATAGTTGAGGAATGTCTATTTTTCAGTTGATACTGTTTTTATCTTCTATTGAGGTCCAGCTTTCTAGAAAAAGTCTTGAATGTTTATCCTTGATATTTTGATATACTATTTCTGTTGAGTCGAAATTTGGTATGTGGTCCTGTTTCAGTGCGTGGTCTACTAAAAGGGAAAGTGGGCTATAGTTTTTAAGGGCTGTCCGGTGTTGATTGGTTCTTTCTTCCAGAGTTTTTCCTGTCTCTCCTATGTATGTAGCTGGGCAAGATCGGCACGGGATTCTGTAGATTAGGTTGGATTTTTGACTGTTGTTTGTGTTATGTTTGGTATCGGGATGGCGGAGAAGTGTTTTTAAGTTGGATCGTGTCTGGTATATGGTCTTGATGTTATATTTCTTGAGGGTTCTGCTGATTCTTTCAATGCCGTAGCTGTACGGAAGTGTGCAGTATAAGCTGTTTCTCACCAGAAACAGCTCTAAAATAGAAACAGGCATTTACCGTAAGAAAACGCACACAGGTGGTTACTTAAATTTTAGCTCATTCGGTCCTATTAACCATAAAATATCTGTCATAAAAACTCTCTCAAAAAGAATATCCACTCATTGCTCCAATAATCTAGAAAAGGCACAACAAGAAAGAACAATACTACTGAATGAATTACAAAGCAATAGTTATCCCACAGAATTTATCAAAAGACAATTCCACAGATCAACATTCATCCCTCCTTCCAATAGCCAATCTCAGAAATTATACTGCACACTTCCGTACAGCTACGGCATTGAAAGAATCAGCAGAACCCTCAAGAAATATAACATCAGGACCATATACCAGACACCATCCAACTTAAAAACACTTCTCCGCCATCCCGATACCAAACATAACACAAACAACAGTCAAAAATCCAACCTCATCTACAGAATCCCGTGCCGATCTTGCCCAGCTACATACATAGGAGAGACAGGAAAGACTCTGGAAGAAAGAACCAATCAACACCGGACAGCCCTTAAAAACTATAGCCCTCTTTCCCTTTTAGTAGACCACGCACTGAAACAGGACCACATACCAAATTTCGACTCAACAGAAATAGTATATCAAAATATCAAGGATAAACATTCAAGACTTTTTCTAGAAAGCTGGACCTCAATAGAAGATAAAAACAGTATCATCCGAAAAACAGACATTCCTCAACTATACTTACAATTTAAAACCATATAGCCCACTACTATACCTATATATATATATAACAAATTACGAATTTTCAATTATTTTATTTTAAATGTATATATTTATTTATTCTCTATATATTAATATTTTATATATTATTTTATTATTATTAATTATGTTTATAGACATGCATATTGTGGATTTTGGATATTTTAAAATTTTATAGCAGTTGTACATACGCGTGAATTGATACGCGAGCTTATCAAAACAATTTTGTTCCCCGAAGAAGTTTGGCGAGTTGCCACACGAAATATCGGAAATAAAAACTTTATGATCCAAAATAGGCATTTTTAAATATTGTAATATATGGATTGCTTTATTTTCAAACATATATATATATGTTATGAATAAATTTGTTGTTGTTAGATAAAGGGTTGATAAGACAATGGATCGATAAGATAAAGGGTTGAGGTGCAGTCGTGATAAAAAAGATAATTATTTACCGTCAAGTAGTTTTTATTTTCAATTACTTGAGGAAATATTACACATTAGTTATTTTCACATTATATAGAATTTATAAAGTTAATCCTATATTAGTGATTTAAAAGGATTGAAATGCTAACTCTACGCATATTTACAACAAAACTATACAACAAAAACTGAAATTCTAAAAACGATGATAACAAGGTAAAATTATCAATGAATAAAATAAAATATATATTTTTCAAAATATAGAAATATTTGAGTTTTTAGATTATATAATATTTCCCCCCTGTGAAAAAGATTTTAAAATATTAAAATTTTAAAATAAAATTGGTTATTAAAAATAATTAATTAAACGAAATCAATAAATATATAGAAATAATTAAAAATGAAACAATAAAAATCAATATCCACATTTTTCAAAATAAACAAAAGGAAGTTTGTTTACAAATAATTTATATAATTATGAAATTATAATAAAAGTATATATAAGAAATATTATTGAGTGATATATATAAAAAATGTATATGAAGCAAAAAAGGTATTTAAAAATTTGAGTAATTAAGACATTATGCTAGTTACACTTCAACATATCAAAAAGCAGTAGAAGATATTATTTTTACATGGTTGAGTAATGAATCGCTAATAGATGTATGGAGTGACATTATGTTATTTGTGAAGGCTTAAGAATTAGTGCTGATATTTGTTCTTCATTGTCCATGTCCAAAATATGGCCTTCCTGTAAAAAACATGGTTTATCATCAATATCTATTAACTTTGTGTTAGAATTTTGGTTTACTATCAAGTCATTTTCTATGTTAGTGCTATAGTGGAGTAAAAATTCTGCATCTGGGTAAAATAACTTAAGTTTATTAGAGTGTATAATTTCTGTTTGTTTTCTTTGGGGTGAATTGGGATTATTAATTTCATATGTGACTGGATAAAGTTGTTTTAAAATAGTAAATGGGCCTATATATCTTTGTGTTAATTCACCAGTGTTTGGATAAATAAAGGTTTTTACTAATACCTGATCTCCTTCTTTAAAAATGGGTTCTGGGTGTTTAATATCATAAAGTTGTTTGCTGTGTTCATGGGATTTTAGGGTTCTTTCAATGGCTAATTTCCTTGCCTTTTCTATTGGTGTAAGTGTTTCTGTGTCATGTTCTATATACTGTGGTTGTATTCCATAGTATATTAATTAAGGTGTAAAGCCTGTTGTGGTATCTACTGTTTCATTATAGCTTTCAGTAATTTTAGGAATATATTTTGTCCAAGGAATCTTTAAATTAGCATTATATTCACATCTTAACCTATTAATGATTTTTAATCTACTATTTTTAATCTACTTTTGCATTTGTTTCTGGGTGATGGGCACTAGTGAGTAGATGCTTAACATCATTTCTATCTAAAAAGTGTTTAAATTTATTGCTAAGAAAAGCTGCATTTCTGTCAGTTATTAATATTTCAGGTTTATTAACTTGGAATAAATTTCTCAAACAAGATATATTAGAATCAGTTAATACAGATTTTGTCGGAAAAGCCCAAAGGAATCTACTATGGTGATCTACTATCATATGGATACTGTGTCTTGTTGTCCCATAATTATGTAACCCGCCCAATGTATCTAGAGAAAAAATGTGATTTGGGTGTGTAGCTATTGGCATCTGTTGTAGTGGTCCATAAACAATTCTGTTATCCCTAGACTTGTTAAACTGGCAAGTTTCACAATGTTTGGTGTAATTAGCAATATCCCTAGTCATATGTGGCCAATAAGAGTGTGGAGAAATTATTTTAGTCATTTGAGTTGTTCCAATATGTCCATGCTTTGTATATACTTTGCTTAATAATTTCTGTCTTAGTGTCTGTGGTACATAAGCTCTTTTAAAACCCTTTCTAATAATTGTAAAGAGACCATTTTGTATTTTAATTTTACTATTGTTAATTTGTTCTGTTGATTGGTGTTCTTTTAACTCATTATATGTTAGGTAAAATGAGACAGCTGCTCTTGACAGCACACATGTTTGCTTCTATATTATTTAATCCTTTAATATGTTTAATGTCAAAGCTATGTTGAGATAGAATTAAGGACCATCTAAATAATCTACCTTGTGGGTTTTTTACATTTTTGATCCATTTTAAAAGTAAGTGATCTGTGTGCAATGTAAAATGTATGTTGTGTAGATATGTGTGAAATCTTTGTACTGAATTAATGATAGCTAATGTTTCAATTTCTGAGGCAGTATAATTCTGCTCATATGGGTGAAGTTTTCTTGAATAATCAGCTATGGGGTGTAAAATGCCTTGTTCATCAGGTTGTTTCAGGACTCCTGCTACTCCTAGACCTGACGCGTCTGTGAATAAATGGCATGGTTTTGATGGGTCATAAATATAAAGTACAGGTTTTGAAATGAGTGCATTTTAAAGAGTTTGGAAAGCTTGTTCATGTTTTGTACTCCATAACCAAGCAGCATTTTTAACAAAAGTTCATTTAATGGTGCCCTAATTTGTGCATAATGGGGAATAAATTTATTATATATATTAATTGTACCTAAATATCTTTGTAATGTTTTAATATTGCATGGTCTATTTTATTTTAAAATTGCGTCAATATTTGTGTTATTGGGTGTATATTTTCCTGAGTTAATTGTGTATCCTAAAAATTTTATTTCTTTTTGTAAAAATTTACATTTATTGAGATTGAGTTTTATATTTTCTTGTTCAAATATGTTTAATATGTCTTCTAAATGCTTAATGTGTTCTTCATAAGTTTTGGAGTGTATAATAATATCAAAATAATTTAAGGCATAGTGTATGTTATGTTTAGTGAAAATTGACTTCATAATCCTTTCAAATTGTGAAGGTGCATTTTTTAGACCATATGGAAGTCTATTCCATTCATAACAACCTAATTGTGTTACAAATGAAGTTTTATGTCTATCTTTTTCATCTATGGGTATATGCCAGTATGCATTTTTAACATCTAGAATAGTATATATTTTTGACTGTGATAACCTATCTATGATTTGTTCTATAAGTGGAATTGGTGTATGTTCTGGAACTGTTTTTTGATTAAGTTTCCTATAATCTATACAGAGTCTTGTGGGGTGATTTGGGGCACACACATCAGATTTCTTATTCACTAATAATGCAGGAGAACTATAGGGGCTAGATGAGGCTCTAATAATATTATATATCAATAATGAAGTTATTTGTTTTTGTATTTCAGCATTATTGTAAAAAGATGTCCTATATGGCTTTTGTGCTATGGGAATATTATCTAAAAGATATGCAAATTGGGTTAGTCTTTATGTGTCCTATATCAAAATTGTGCTTAGAAAAAACTTTCTTATATTTATGCAATATATCTGAAATTGTTTGATTAGATAAATTTGGATTAATATCTATTTTACTAAAGTCTAAATATGAATTATAATTTGTTATAGAGTCCGGTTGTCGCATACTGTGAAATGAGTTAAAATCAATAATGGGATTTGAAGTAGGATTTATAAGTTTAACATTTGTAGTTGGTATATCAAAATAATTGAAATTACACAATGGGTTAATATTTAAAAGAGCTGAATTTTTAACATAGTATGGGTCTGGAATACATAGGGTAGTGGCATATGACTTCTGATTATCAGTTTTTGGATTAAAAGAATACAATAATTTATAATTTTGGAAAAAAGAAGGTTTTTTGAGAAATCTATTTGTAACCTAAATAAATAAAATGTTGGTGAACCTAAAATAAGATATTCTATTGGAGTATCACAAACAAACATTTCTTGATACTTTGTAATTTTACCTAAGCTAAGCCTAACTAATATTTTGTATAATGGGTAACTATATCCTTCTACCTGACCTATTCTTTCTTTTGGGGAATTATCTAATAATTTATAATGAATATAATTTAAGTATTTCAAAGGGATAATATAAATGGATGATGCAGTATCAAGTACACAAGGTAGGGATATTTGGTTTATAAATACAGAAAAAAAGTAATAATGTTCTACCTGGGTTGATGCGCTTCGGATGAGTATTGTTCTTAAGTGGGCAGTCTCTATGGAAATGGATCTGGTTGGGTAGCTGGTGAGAAGCACATATCTTGCAGGGGTATGGAGGCTGGTTCATTGATTTGTGGGGTTCTTGCTGGTGGTGAGCTGCTGCTGCTGTCCTTGGGATTGGTTGGGATTTATTAGTTTGGGAGTAGTTGCGGTTAAATTTTACTGGATAAATTGCCTATCTCTTGTACTGGTAGAGGGTTGTTGGGGTTCCTCTAGACCTTTTTCTATTTTAGTGGCCATCAATAGCCATTCTGAGGGTTGTTCGGAGTCTATGGTAGCTAGATAGGGTTTGAATTTTTTCTTTATTCCCTCATTTAATAATTCTATTATGGAGGTGAAGTTTAATTCTACACTGTTGATCAGCTGCATTTTTCGGGGATAATATTGGGTGACTGTTTCATTTTCATCTTGTATGATTTTCATCATTTCAACCAATGGTGTAAGTTTGGTTTTCTGGAATCTGGTTATAAGGTTTTCTTTGAGTTTATTCCATTCCTCAATATGGCAAAGGCTTTCGAAGTAATATGTTAAAGCCTCATCCTGTAAGTAATCCTAATAAATGAAGTACCTTCCAACTATTATCAAACCCATAAGAATCACTCTTTCTTTCGAAATTTATAATCCAAATTTTAATATTTAAATTATTATTATATTTTACAAAAGACGGCATCACTTAATATGCAAATTTAACAATTTTTCTCTTTTTGCTTTTGGCATTATTTCACTAGTTCCACATAAATTGATATAAAATTTAATAAAAATTAGTTAAATCCTGTCGGCCTATTGTTATGAATAAATTTGTTGTTGTTAGATGAAGGGTTGATAAGACAAAGGATCGATAAGATAAAGGGTTGAGGTGCAGTCGTGATAAAAAAAGATAATTATTTACCGTCAAGTAGCTTTTATTTTCTATTACTTGAGGAAAGATTACACATTAGTTATTTTCACATTATATAGAATTTATAAAGTTAATCCTATATTAGTGATTTAAAAGAATTGAAATGCTAACTCTCTTTACGCATATTTACAACAAAACTATACCACAAAAAACTGAAAGTCTTTCTAAAAACGATGATAACAAAGTAAAATTATTAATGAATAAAATAAAATATACAGAAAGCAATAACGCGCCATCTATACATATAAAATAAAAGGATTTAAAAGCGCGAATGTTTCTTTTATACATAAAACGAACTTCTACTGTCCTTACTGCGATGAAAAAATATATTGGGAGGGCTTGGCTCATCAGTGGTGAACCCTCCCAGCGGTTTCGCCAATTTAAT
This sequence comes from Cordylochernes scorpioides, assembly GCA_030710605.1. NCBI lineage: Eukaryota > Metazoa > Arthropoda > Arachnida > Pseudoscorpiones > Chernetidae > Cordylochernes > Cordylochernes scorpioides. The sequence continues at coordinate 41,774,103 of CP092869.1, read as the reverse complement.
CCACCAGACCGCTTCTCAGAGCTCTAATATTGTATTGGATCATTCTGCTTTTATATGCTACACTGAAGGATGGAATCTTAGAAATGGTTTTCAAGTAAACTATGGACATAAGCTTATAGCCATAGCCATGGCTAAAACCATTTCTTAGATTCCATCCTTCAGTGTAGCATATAAAAGCAGAATGATCCAATACAATATTAGAGCTCTGAGAAGCGGCCTGGTGGATTAAATTGGCGAAACCGCTGGGAGGGTTCACCACTGATGAGCCAAGCCCTCTCAATATATTTTTTCATCGCAGTAAGGACAGTAGAAGTTCGTTTTATGTATAAAAGAAACATTCGCGCTTTTAAATCCTTTTATTTTATATGTATATATGGCGCGTTATTGCTTTCTGTTAATATATTCCTAATGACCTTGTTTTTATAGTTTGCTGAAGAGCATTGCTCGAAGCAAATATTTGAATATAATTCTACTGTCCTATAAGCTTATGTCCATAGTTTACTTGAACCCCATTTCTAAGATTCCATCCTTCAGTGTAGCATATAAAAGCAGAATGATACAATACAATAGTAGAGCTCTGAGAAGCGGTCTGGTGGATTAAATTGGCGAAACCGCTGGGAGGGTTCACCACTGATGAGCCAAGCCCTCCCAATATATTTTTTCATCGCAGTAAGGACAGTAGAAGTTCGTTTTATGTACAAAAGAAACATTCGCGCTTTTAAATCCTTTTATTTTATATGTATAGATGGCGCGTTATTGCTTTCTGTTAATATATTACTAATGACCTTGTTTTTATAGTTTGCTGAAGAGCATTGCTCGAAGCAAATATTTGAATATAATTCTACTGTCCTATAAGCTTATGTCCATAGTTTACTTGAAAACCATTTCTAAGATTCCATCCTTCAGTGTAGCATATAAAAGCAGAATGATACAATACAATATTAGAGCTCTGAGAAGCGGTCTGGTGGATTAAATTGGCGAAACCGCTGGGAGGGTTCACCACTGATGAGCCAAGCCCTCCAAATATATTTTTTCATCGCAGTAAGGACAGTAGAAGTTCGTTTTATGTATAAAAGAAACATTCGCGCTTTTAAATCCTTTTATTTTATAAAATAAAATATATATTTTTTAAAATATATAGAAATATTTGAGTTTTTAGATTATCTATATATATAATTGCCTTATTCTGTCTGAAGCTCACGGATAGAATGCGCGCCCATTGGCTGCCGGCGAACACGTGTCCTCCCTGCCCCCCTCTAGACAACCCTGTTATCAGCTGTGTGATGCATACACCTGTCTATAGCGGCCATTCTAGACAACCCTGTTATCAGCAGTGTGTTACATCCACCTGTCTATACAGACCACCCTGTCTATAGCGACCACTGACCACCCTACCTATAGCGACCACTCTAGACAACCCTGTTATCAGCTGTGTGATACATCCACCTGTCTTTACAGACCACCCTGTATATAGCGGCCATTCTAGATAACCCTGTTATCAGCTGTGTGATACATACACCTGTCTATAGCGGCCACTCTAGACAACCCTGTTATCAGCTGTGTGATACATCCACCTGTCCATACAGGCCACCCTGACTATAGCGGTCACTTTAGGCAACCCTGTTATCATCAGTGTGTTACATTCACCTGTCTATACAGACCACCCTGTCTATAGCGGTCACTTTAGGCAACCCTGTTATCAGCAGTGTGATACATACACCTGTCTATACAGACCACCCTGTCTATAGCGGCCACTCTTGACAACCCTGTTATCAGCTGTGTGATACATACACCTGTCTATACAGACCACCCTGTCTATAGCGACCACCCAAGACAACGTTTTTAAAATATATTCGCACTCGGGTAAAACCCGGGCGTTGCCCGGGCCATTCGTCTAGTATAATATATATAAAAATTAAAATATTTATAATTGTTCTATAATACGTAAATTTCATATGCATACATTTAGGCTTCAAAATTGTAAAAAAATTAGAGATGATGGAACTCATAGTTGTAAGAATAAAAGTTATCCAACGATTACTTTTAAAGGTTTTTATTCTCATTTTTAATAAAAAGAATAAAAACCAAACTATTAATTGGGTTAGCACCCCTATTAATGCGTATTAAAATCGCTAACAAATGTACGAATAAGAAATGTCTAACTTGCCACTCTTATAAGAACCATGATAACTTTCAAACACTCAGTTGTAAAGTGGAGAACACAATTTATAAATTGACATGTGATATAGGTAATTTGGGTTATATAGGTCAAACATGCAATCCATTTAACATAAGAATAAACTTACATAGAAACCATTAAAAAAAAACTCAATAGGCAACATTTATATGAAACAACACACGAACCCACACACATTCAACAATTAACACATTGATATATTAGATATATGTCAGAACAAAAAACAAAGATTACTACTAGAAAACAAAAATATATTAGAACACAACACACTTTACCCTTATGGATTAGATGATGAACTTAACCACACTCTTACGCAATACCTCAACATGAAAAATCTATTTACGAAATTAGCTGCAAATACAAAAAAAAAAACCGTTAAAACACACACACAACACAGAGGTAAAGCAATAAACAAAATAGGTTGGTTAATAATGGAGATTAATTTCTTTATTTCTTCTACTTCTATATCTACTCTGATTTTATTGTTTATTTGTGGTTTATATCTTCTTGTTGATTGTTGAAGTCGTCAAAATTTTGTATGTCGTCTCGAATTAACTTGTTCATTGATTCGATCATCTTTTTTTCTTTTAAATATTTTGGTGATTCATCATTAATGGGTATTCCTTTTAGTTCTTTTGATGTTCAATTTACTAAAAATCCCTAATGCGTTTCCGAATAGATTATTGGTAAAGTTCTCATCTATAAAGAATCGTCAATTGATTCTTTTAACTTTATTTATTGCATTATTGTATTTATTTCTAACTGATTTAAATATAGTATAACTAATTGTTTCATTATGATAATACAAATTTCTTAAATAGTGTAGATACGTTTTTATTTTTTCAAGTTCGCTATCCATCAGTTCTTTCTAGAGAACTCTTTAAGATTTGTAGGCTTAAATTTCAAAGATTGGAAGCTTTTAATAATAGATTCGTGATCCCATTTATCACTTGATCAATATTTGTTTCGTGTCCAATCTATGTATTTCTAATATTGATATGTTACCAGAATTTATCGACCAATTTTCGTTTTTTCTTCTGAATTTCCATGTAGATTTTTGTTTATTAATAGAATAATTGTTTTTTTTTTTTTTTTTTTTTTTTATTCTTATTTTAAAATACTATCGCAGCATGATCAGAAGATTTAGTTATTTCAGCAGTGTGCCAATTCGTTATCGAATTTAATGAATGTTTATTAGAAATAGTGAGATCTATTATACTAGTATTGCGACAAGTGTTGATTTTTAGGTTATGAATGTATATGCTAGATTCTTCAATAATTGGTTGTAGTCTATATCAGTTGGAATTAGTTAACTTATTGAACCAAACTGGATGACAAGAATTGAAATCACTGCAAAGGATTAAAGGATGGTCTTCGTAGTTTTGAGCAAATTTTTAATAAAAGTCAAATGTTCACTGCAAAGAGAATCAGGGTGGATATAGAAGTTAGAAATAATTATATTATTTCTGGATGTTGGAATAATTATTATTGTACAAAATGAATTTGTAAATTTTTAGACCTTTATATATCTTAAATTTTTATTCAATATAATAATTGCCGTATATTTATTTTTCCGCTTTTATCCAAGCATACAATCAGAGATTCTATGTCATAAATAACATCATTTTGCAATACACATGGTTCTTGAATCAAAAGACTATCCGGGGGATTATATATAATATTGGATTGTAGTTCACTAGTTGCTATTAAACTCTTCCTGACATTTTGCTGTATACACTTCATATTTTCATTCATTTAGAATAATTATGTTTAAATTTTTCAATTGAATAATTTAAACTAGGTGTTTCTTATTCTTCATTTATGGGAGAATATTGTGTTTTTTGATCATTCTATCTAATTGTATTTTATATAGCGGACGCAGGTTTGAATTTAGGAATCATTTGTTGAACTATTTTTATATTTAGGGTGATTACAGCAATTGCAGCAACATCTTTGCCCACCTCTCCAGTGTAGCTATGATCGCCCTGTATTCCACAGTTTTTACAAACTTTTACTGTAGGACAATCCCTTCATTTATGAGTTGGATTATATTCAAGACAATTTTGACATTTTTTAACAAAAAATATATTATATACATACATTAACACCGCTCGAATTGAGTGTAAATACATTATTCATTCGCCTTAATTTTTGATAAACTTTGGAGAGACTCTTAAAGCTAAATTTTGATAGGGTGTATTAGATATCTTTACAAAAAGAAATTTCATTTCATTTTCCATTCCCTCCAATTCCAAATTCATTCTGCATAACGTTTGTTCCAATGACGATAGTACGGTTAATTTAAATACATTTTTAATTACTATTGTTGGATATCTTGGGCTGGGTATATTAATTTTGCTTAACGCTTCCAGTTCTTCCGACATTTCCAATTCTTCTCGCAGTATATTAGTATCCATAAAACCAAGAGATTTTATTATTAACGTTTTTTTTTTTTAGTGTTAATTATTTGGTTAATTCTGACTTTCTTTCCACTTTCTATTTGAATTTCAATATTTTTGGAAACAGTTTTGATTAAATGAGAATTAATTTCATCCTTGTTTGAGATCACTATCAATGTTGATTCATCTTTAAGTGCGTGTTGTTTATTATTGATAGGTTCGTTATCTTTTTTTGTTGTACTGCTTGAGAATAGGTTTCAGGTTTGGGCATTTCTTTAAATATATTTTCAAAATTTCTATCTATTGTTTTATGAATAATTTCAGTCTTTTTCGATTGTATTTTGTTTATTTGATTCAATTTTTTTTGCACATCATAGACCACAAGTAAGATATATCATAGATGGTAATTGAATTTTGAATATAAATATTTGCATCGAGCCATGCTATTCCACAAACAATAGAAACCAGGTCATTTGGGCATAAATTAATATATAAAGCAATGATTATAGCGTAGGTTCAACGTTGGAAAAATGTATAGACTCGTCTGGTTAATATTTTGAATAAAACTATTTTGTTCACAAATATTTTATCTGGCTCCGCCCGTTACTGCTTTAGTGAATATTCCCCTAAAGAATTTTGTTTATGTCAATCAAGAATGATACAGCAATATTGTCATTATCATTTCTGACTAAAAAAATATTGTTGCTCAGTACTTGGTTAATTATATTTTTTCTTGGTTAAAGTGCGACAAAAACTCTTCCAGATATAACTCTCTGTTCTGTTCAGATATCAGCGAGATTAGTTACATATTGAGGGCGTGCATAGCCGAAAAAACATATATATATAACATATAAACATGTTCCCGGCTTCGCCCGATTTTTACCCAAGGTTTGCCTAACAAACATTTGTTAAAACGATTCTAGCAAACATCCAATCCCTACTGAATCTAAACTTGTCTATACTCTCGATAATTTGAAAATTTTCCCGGTCCCTTGAAAAATACTCGATAAGTTGAAAAAATCAGTATCAATTGATCCACTCGGTAATTTGAAGTTGAAGTAATAGTATCTTACCACAAACGAAGATTTGTAAATAACTGTATTTAGCGAATGTACCCGGCTTTGCCCGGTTTTTATCCGAGTAAAAGTTTGCCTAACGAACATTTGTTAAAGCGATTCTAGAAACATTCAATCCACCTATATATTGATTTATAAACGTATATAAATATAAGTATTTTATATGCGTTTAATATATATTTTTGAAAAACATACTTTTTTTGGAAATATTTATTATATCTATCTATCCTTATATCTATAAAAATGAAATCCAAAATCGATGTTTGTTATCGCGTAGCGCAAAATCTACTGAATCATTCATTATGAAATATCGCATGTAGGTAGCTGAACATTTCGTTTAACATATAGGCTATTCAAAAACTAAAAAAGTTGTGGCGCTTTTTTTTTAAATAAAAAAAAACCAACAAGCGATAGTTCCAGCCTTTTACCACTTGAGCGCAGCACTGGTCGCGACGATAAATGAATTTGATTGGTTAATAATTAGCAAGTGGTTTGTTTACACGTTTAGTGTTAGTTTGTTCACACGATGAATGTTTTTAAAAGATAAGATTATCCAATCGCCGTGAAAACTTTAACTCGCAAGCAGCGCCTCTCGCGGGATCTGGTGAAATTATATATATAAATTGTAAAAATGCTAAAATGTGTTCCAAGTTTAATAAATTTAATTAGAAATATAGTAATATAATATTCCAAAGACTGGCACTACTATATTAATATATATTTAAAGAAATAATTGTAACGTTTTGTGTTAATTGTTAAAATGTTAAAATATATTTTTACATTGTTAATTTAATTAGCTGTTGTTTTATAATAACGAAGATGCAAATTTAATTGTTGTTGTTTTTTACGTTTGTTTATATAAAAAATTGCATTGTATGTGATGATAACAAAAATGAATTTTTAAATTAATATACATTATTCATTAAGAAAAAAAAAGAAATAATTAATTATAAAATCCACAAACGTGACAATATCTTATTTAAAAATTAATAAATGTTTTTTTTTTAAATTATGTTTCAAAAACATATTCAAACGCATATAGCAATATATATATACGTTTATAAATCTACTAGACGGGTGACCCGGGCTTCGCCCCGGGATTGACCCGTGTGCATATCTACCCGAGTGATATATATTTGAATAAGATTTTTTTTAATTGTTTGTTATTAGCATTATCTATTTGTTTGCATCAGCATAATTCAATCTAATCTTTGATAGAGGGCGCTGTTCGTGAGCTAAGTAGAATAATTTGAATATATAGTTTTAATAATTGATTTATATAGTTTTTAAAATAGCCTATCATCATCCCCGTATTTTTTAACCCATGTATGGAAATTTTGGTTTGAATTAGTGAACTACTGCGAATTTGTATACCGGACATATGCAAACATTCAAACATACAAACAAACAAACATAAAAACATTGATTTATATATATATATATAGGTGGATTAGATGTTTTCTAGAATTGTTTTTACAAATGTTCGTTAGGCAAACTTTTACTCGGGTAAAAACCGGGCGAAGCCGGGTACATTCGCTGAATACTGTTATTTACAAATGTTCGTTTGTGGCAAGATACAATTCCTTCAACTTCAAATTACCGAGTGGCTTTTTCTTCTGTCTATATCGTTGTTTCCTTTGTCTCACTGTTTTGTTCTTATACATACTTCTGGTGAATCCTGTATAGGGTCAGTGACCCTAAATAAAGGCTTTTTGTTGCTGTTGTTGTAATTACCGAGTGGACCAATTAATATTGATTTTATTCAACTTATCGAGTATTTTTAAAGGGACCTGGAAAAATTGCAAATTATAGAGAGTATAGACAAGTGTAGATTCAATATAGGGATTGGATGTTTGCCAGAATCCTTTTAAAAAATGTTCGTTAGGAAAACTTTTACTGGGATAAAACCGGCGAAGCCGGGAACATATATATATATGTTTGCCGGCTATGCACGCCCTCAATATGTAACTAATCTCGCTGAAATTTGAACCGGATAGAAAGATAAATCTGGAAGAGTGTTTTTGTTGCGCTTTAACCAAGAAAAAATATGATTAACAAGGTACTGAGCAACAATATTTTTTTAGTCAGAAATGATGATGACAATATTGCTGTATCATGCTTGATTGACATAAACAAAATTCTTTAGAGGAATATTCACTAAAACAGACCACGGGCGAAGTCAGATAATAATTTTCAGTAGGCAGGAACAAAATTCTACCTGCGAAACATTCACTCGAGCAGAAGACACACGAAGCCAGGTCATCTCTATATATAAAATATCGTTTCTCTGCCTTTTGGCTAAGATCGTGTAGTTTATCTCTAGATATTTTTTATTTATATATTTCTTTTTAAAAATATATTCAGTAGAGAGAGTGGATATGTTTGCTCGAAAAATATATTTTATATATTATTTAAATATATAACGTAACAAATATTATTATCATAATATTCTTTGTGTTCCGGAATATTATTATAAATAATAAATATATTATCAAAAAAAAAAGAAAAAAGAAGATATGATGTCAAGTAACAAGCCATCAGGCGTGAAACGATATCGCTCCGAGATGGACTCTGACCCTAAACATCTCGATTTCAAGTTCGGTCAAATCTCTTGCGCCTTCAACACCGGCGTGAATCAAATGAATACGCTCGCTACCAAGGCTAAATTAAATGAAGATCTACGCAGAAGCCTAATAAAAACTCTTCACTCCGCTCTGGCCTGCGCTGAGCTGGCTCTCCAGGATGCCTACACTGGTATCAACCTCGCACAGTCTCGCCCCAAGCCAATGGCAGAGACACCATCCAGACCCTCATATGCTGAAACAGCAAACATGACCAAACCCCCAGCGCCTGTCTCCTCGAAGGTTAAACCAACCTATAACAACCTGGCCAGAGATTTTGAATCCCATGTCGTAATTAAATCCATAAACCCTACTAAGGAATCTCGAGAAATTCTCCGCGAAGTAAAGTAAAAAACCCTTCTCTCTTTGCCTCAAACGAGGTAGCTGCTTCAGTGAAAGGTAAAGGGAAGCTGGTCATCCACACTAAAACCAAACATGTCGCCTCTGAGCTAGCATACAAGCTGAACAATGCAATGCCATCCGAACTGTCTTGTCAGGAACGTCCAACGATCCACCCCAGATACTGTATCTTTGGGGTAGAAGACAGCACCAAAAATGAAGAAATCCTTAAAAGTCTGGAAAACAACCCATCATTAAAGAATCTACCAGGGAAAATAAATTTCAGAATTGCACATCGACCCAAACCCAATCCAAAAGGTTACACCACAGTATTCGTCGAAGTGGACGATGACGCCGCCAAGACTCTGCAACAACGTGGTAAGATCCCCATCGCAAGCTTAATACACCGTTATGATAAAAGCTATTCTCTGAAGCAGTGTTACAGATGCTGCGGTTTCAACCACCGCGTATCGACCTGCCAAGCCGCCAACCCCATATGCTAAAAATGTGGTACAACAGGACACGAGGGGCATGAATGCCCAAGCAACACACTGAAATGTCATAACTGCACCAAAAAGGCAGAAATCTCATCTGAAGCACTAACCCACCAAGCCATACCCCGCGCATGTCCCTTGGTTAAGGCACAAATATCCAAGATTAGAAAATATGATTAAACCCCTCAAAGTTCTACAGGCCAACCTCAGAAAGTCACCAGATGCTGTTCTGGAACTTTCCCAAATAGCAATCAAAACACAAGCAGACGTAATCCTGCTCCAGGAACTCCCCCGAAACTTCAGATGGCCCAATAACACATTTTTAACGTTTGCTCCACCTGGTAACTACATCCCCTCGGGATTAGTTATTCGCGCCAGCCTTCATCCTGTACAGGTTGATTCCTCCGATCCAAACATCACTGCCTGCGATGGTCTGGCTAGGCAAACAAGCCCTCTTAGTTTGTTCAGCCTACTGGCACCATGATACAACAGGTAGCACAGGACACAAGGCCTACCACCAATTAGATCTTTTAGTGCCTCGCCAACAAGACGCATAAAAGTTGATCCTGAAGATGCCGTCTCTTGGAATAACAACGTTTTCTTCTGCCAGCCACCACCCCCAAGCCTAGAATTTTTCGGAGGGTATTCTGAAGAGGACCCAGCAGAATGGCTAGAAGAACTCGAGCTTTTAGCAAGACAGCAGCGATGGCCCGAGGACGTGATGCTGGCATATGCCAGAAGTTACCTGAAAGGTCCTGCAAAAAAATGGGCAAAGCTAAACACTCCCCAATATTTTCAAATTGGACAACCTTTAAGAAAACACTGATGCGAGACTTTAGGATTGCAGATACGACAAAATTCAAATTAATCATGGATCTCCAGAATAGAGTACAAGGATATAATGAGTCTACTCTACGATATGCTGAAGATGTGCTCAACCTGTGCAATAGAGTAAACTCTAAAATGTCCGCTGAGGATAAACTTTATTATATGAAAACTGGACTAAACAAATATCTCTCACTCGTCGTATTAATGACACCTTGCAGTACAGTTAAGGCATTCTTGGAACTAGCAAGACGCATTGATCAACATCTGGTTGACTTTGAACAGAGAAGAAGCTGCAGACAAAGATCTAATCCTATCAAACCATTTCAGACAAGAAAATATAATTATAACAACTATAGAGGTCCAACACGACCTTCAAACGAGAGACCCCAAATATCGAACGAGCGCCCAACTGACTATGGAAGGCAAAATACAATTCCGAGTAAATTCGAGGGAAAAAGAATAATTGAAACTAGAGCAGGAACAAGTGGCATTAATCTGCGAAATTCACCCCCACCTCAACAAAATCGCAACGACGAGCAAAGATCCACACGTCCTAATACCTATTATCGAAGGCAGTATCAGGTTGACAAAAGAATCTGTTGGAAATGCTCGGAGCAAGGTCATATTTCGAGGTATTGCCCGTATAAGCCCCAACACCAAAACTACAATATCAGACCTATCCGAAGACAATATACGAGGTCTATAGACGAACCAATATACCACAAGAGGATTACCTAAAGAATTGCAGAGGGATCGAGGATGGGGAGCGAGAGGATCCGGATTTCGACATTCATAGCGAGGAAGACTTCCCTACTCTAGGGGAAGCGTCAAAAAACTAATTAAGTCAAAAGGATTGCAACGCTCCGGTGATCGAATAAATTTAATTGTAAATCTTCAGGAAAACAAAACCATTCGCATTGTAATATGTGGAATGCCAATAGAAGGACTGATAGACACCGGAGCAATGGTCAGTTGCATTGATGAGGACCTTGTTAAAAAGCTCGAATTAAAGATCATACCCGATAAAAATCTAAAATTAAAATCAGCAGGTGATCAAAAACTCAATGCAATAGGGAAGTCAAGAGTTAAATTTAAAATCAATAAAAAAGAATATGAAATAGAAATGATTATCTTAAAAAAATGCAACCCTGTAATAATCCTTGGAGATGACTTTTTAAGTCAAAATAAAGCACTAATAAATTGTCAAAACAATACCTTGTGGGTGGAATCCCCAAATGTATTTGACCAAAATGAACCAAATTTAAGATATGCTCATATAGCTGAGGATAAAATCATTCCTGAATTTTGTTTATGCTTAGTAAAAGGATATAGTAAGACTAGCATTACAGGCAGAGAAATACTAATTGAGAATATTCCTTCTCTGACAACCAAATATAATCTTATAACAACCAGATCCCTATTAAGTAATACCAAGAAAAACTTGAACATATGGATTTTAAACGGTACGAACAAACCTGTAAAACTCTTCCGGAACACGAAGATAGGAATACTTTCGGAGGTAGACAGACTGTACCAGACGGAGAACCAAAGAGTAGCCTCTATTAGAACTGATTTTGATATAAATCCTGAATTATGTCCAGAAGAACGCAGCCAGGTTTTGACCCTCCTTGGTGGATATGGCGAGATGTTTACGGCACCGGATGAGTATAAGGGTAGAACACATCTCGTCAAACACCAAATTAGAACAACGAGCGATATCCCCATTAGGAAAAATCCTTACAGAGTATCTTTAAAAGAACGGAAGATAATTGGTGATCAAATAAACAGTATGTTAAAAAATGGAATTATTTCACATTCCTCAAGTCCATGGGCATCCCCTATAATTCTAGTGAAGAAAAAGAATGGGACATTTAGATTTTGCGTGGATTATAGAAATCTGAACTCAGTCACAGTAAAAGACCAATATCCACTACCGCGCATAGATGACTGCTTCGACTCCCTTCATGGCGCCAGGTACTTTACTTCACTCGACCTTTGCTCAGGCTACTGGCAAGTGGAGGTGGAAGAACAGGACCGTGAAAAAACAGCCTTTATCACTCCTGATGGACTTTATCAATTTAATGTTCTTCCTTTTGGATTGTGCAACGGGCCAGCAACATTCGAGAGATTAATGGATACTGTTCTAAGAACCCATAAGTGGAAAATATGCCTGTGTTACCTCGACGACGTCATTATATTCTCAGAAGATCTACATTCCCATTTGAACAGATTGAAGACAATCTTAGAATGTTTAAAAACAGCAGGATTGACACTCAATGCTTCGAAATGCCGATTTGCATATACCAAGCTTCTTATTTTGGGACATGTCGTTTCAAATGAAGGAATCGCGCCAGACCCAGAAAAAATTATAAGTATAAGAAAATTTCCAATGCCCAGAACTGTCAAAGATGTCCGAGCTTTTCTTGGACTTTGTTCATACTATAGAAGATTTATAAGAGAATTTTCAAAAGTTGCATTGCCTTTACAGATTTTGACCCGTAAAAACCATTCGTTTGCATGGGGTAAAGAACAAGAGTTGTCATTTAATTCATTGAAAAACAAACTCATCTCTCCTGAAGTATTGATACATTACGATCCAAATAAGCCTATAGGCCTCCACACAGACGCAAGCGACCAAGGACTTGGAGCAGTCCTTGTTCATTTAGATGAAAACACTAAAGAGCGTCCAATTTCTTATGCAAGCAGGACATTACAGAAAGCAGAAACCAACTACTCTACAACCGAGAAAGAATGCCTAGCTATCATATGGGCGATTAAAAAATTTAGACCATATCTTTACGGAAGAAAATTCACAATATATACAGATCACCATAGTCTGTGCTGGATGGCAAAAATGAAAAACCCTGCAGGGCGATTAGCGAGGTGGTCACTAGAACTACAAGAATATGATTTTGCCATTAAATACAAGTCTGGAAAAACTCATCTAGATGCAGATGGATTGTCACGATGTCCTATCCCGGAAAGAATTATTTCCACAATTAATTATGAGGAACATGATTATGATTCTTATATAAAAAAGATCGATAATTTGGTAAATCAGAATCCAAACAGCTACGGAGAGAACTTCACCAAATTTAAAGATAAATTATTCAAGAAAAATCCTTCTGTGACTGGCGATCCTTGGTTGTTGATAGTCCCGAAAAACAAACAGAAAGAGCTCTTAGAAAATATGCACGACCATCCAACATCAGGTCATATGGGCATTAAAAGAACTTACAATCGTCTAAAGAGCAAATATTTCTGGCCCTCAATGCTTAAAACTGTGGAAGAATATGTATCGAGTTGTCCTGAATGCCAGTTTCGCAAGACACCTTCCCAATTGCCTCAAGGACTGTTGCAGCCGATTCCACCAGCTTCAAGACCTTTTGAGAAAATGGGAATAGATTTGATGGGAGATTCCCGAAATCTGGAAGAGGAAATAGTTGGATCCTGGTATGCACAGACTATTACTCTAGATATATCGAGACAGCGGCATTACCTCGCGGGACGGCGGAAGAAATTGCAGACTTTTTATTGCAAAAAGTGGTATTACGACACGGCGCACCCAAAACAGTTATATCTGACCGGGGGGAGTTGCTTCTTGAGCAAACTATTCAAAGAAGTGCTAAAGATATGTAATACGCTCCATAAGAAAACGACGAGTTATCATCCCCAGACTAACGGCCAAACGGAGAGAATGAACCGTACACTCGCTGATATGATGGCCATGTATATCGATGAGAGACATCAGAATTGGGACGAGATACTTCCATTCGTAACTTTCGCCTATAATTCGTCCATACAGGATACTACCGGCTATTCACCATACTTCCTAATCCACGGACGAGAGCCATTGACCTTCTTAGATTCTACTTTTGATATGCCAGAGCTCTCTAAGCACAAAGACTATGATGAATATGTATCACACCTATTAGAAATAATAGAATATGCAAAAGAAATATCCACCTCTAAAACAATAGCCAGACAGAATAAATCCAAACAATTATATGATAGAACTCACAGAGAAGTTAAATATGCCATCAATGATCTGGTACTGATTTGGACACCAATAAGGAAAGTAGGAAGAGCGGACAAACTACAAAGAAGATACGTCGGTCCTTACCAAATACTACGACAAACATCACCAGTGAACTACGAAGTCATCGAAATTGCAGAGGGAAAAAGGAAAAAGAAACAAATAGTACATGTGACAAGAATGAAACTATACAGATCACCAGACTTGAGGACAAGTCTTTTTCAAGAGGGGGAGTAATGTTGTCGCGCTGCTGGAGCCTTTAATTTACATGTCCCATTTTTAACTTACTTGTTTTGTCTACATCTTTTCTTATGGATTCAATTGTAACTTTTAACATCTTATTTATTTTTAATAACTTTCATGTACAATTATTTTTACATAATTTTGTTTTCTATAATTATTTTACATACTTTTATTTCTTCAAATTTGCATACTTTTGTTTTTTAGATTATTTAACTCAATAATCTTTAGTTAGAAAGTGCTTCGCCTCAAAACTTTTGGTTTGTGAATAAACGTCAAAAAGACTGCTTGAATGTTTCTTCCCAATACCTGAGGTCACCAGCGCAACAATATGGCGCCTCTGCAAGCGCTGCAGAGTTTGGTGGAGAATCGCCAGTGAGTCTCCAGAGACACCACGCATTTTGCGATCTACGATGAATACGTAGACCGCGTACTTCGCCGCTGAGGAGATGGTGATGGCGTGGTCCTCGAGACCAACTGGAAAGATCCAGGACTGCGGTATCACGCCTAGGTATTTTGGATCTCTAATATTATCAATTATTTGGTTGTTTATGCTTATTTTGTGGTTATATTTATGCCTTCTCTCCCTGTCAGTGGAGAAGACGAATAGGTTTGGTTTTATTGGGTTTATGGTCATTTGGAGTTCCATTGCCCACTTCTCCAGTCCTCTCATTGATGTGTTCAGTATTTTTACTGATTTTTCTATACTGCTACTTGTGTGCCATATGGCTATATCATCTGCATAACAGGCAACCTTTGTGTCTTCAGTGAAGTAAGGATGGATGTCGTTAATATATAGCAGATAGAGTAGAGGACTGAGCACAGATCCCTGAGTTACACCAGCCCATGTTCTTCAGTCCTTGGAAAATTCTCCATTGAACCAAACCTTTATCCTTTTTCCCTTAAGACGTCTGCAATCCAGATTAAGGATTTTCCTCTTAATCCGATGTTGTGCAGCATTTCAAGTAATTTCTCCTTCCTCACTCGATCAAAAGCTGAGGTCATATCCAGGAATACGGCCGTTGTCTTCTTTGGCGGTTTTTCCTGGAAAGAATATATTATTGATTGGCAGAAGTGGAACAGTTGATCAGGTGTACAGTGTCTTGATCTATAGGCAGTTTGGTAGAAGTTTATTTTATTATTGTTAGTGAGCCAGACTATGAGCCTAGAGTGGATAATTCGTTCTGTTATTTTACAAAGTATGCTGGTGAGATCAATTGACCGATAGTTCTTATGTTTCTTGGGATCTTTGTTTGGTTTCAGTATTGACACTATAATTGATATCTTCCAATTCTTTGGTAGTTTACCAGTTTGCCATTATATGTTCAGTATTCGTAGGAGTTGATTTTTAGCTTTGTCTCCAAAGTGTTTAATCATTTGACCAAAGATTAGATCATCTTCTGGTGACCTCTTGGATTAAACTTTTCTATTTATGAGTTTAGCTCATTCAGCGTGAAGTTTCTCGAGAAAATATCTTGTAGATTGTATTTTATTGTTTGTTTAACTAACTTGTTTATATTATTTTTTAGAGTCCTGTCTTTATTCGTGTAGTTGGGTCTGGAAGTGCTTGAAATATATTAAGCACTTATGTCAGCTATCTGTTTGTTCGTTCTCGCTGTTCTATTCATATCGGTTAGAGTATTTAAGGAATGGTGTTGGTTTTGATTGTTTTCTAACACTCTAAGTGTTGGCTGTCCTTTCTTTGATCCATTTCATCGCATAATTCTGCCATTTCTCTTGTGTGCATATCCAAATTTCTTGTTATATTTTGTGAATAATTCCAATGAGTTCCTTTCTGTTTGCTTCTGTTTTATTTGTTTTAAAAAGTTCATTGATATTGTCTCTCTCTCTGAAATCATTGCCTCGATGTTGTGGTCCTTCCATTAAGGTATCCACAGGTCTTTACATCTACTTCTAGGTATCGATGCTTTTGCAGCTTTGGATATGTTCGAAGAGAATTTTTCCAAGTTTTTGTCAAGCGTTCTGTAATTCAATTTTTCTTTGCACAGTTCTTCAAGCTTTTCTGTGAATTTTTTCAAGTCGGCTTTCCTAAAGTTCCATGTTCTTTTATTCTGTTCGACATTCTCAATTTTTAAGTTTAGGGTTGTTAAAATTGGTCTGTGGTCACTGATTGCACCTTTCAGGATTTTCCACTGTGTTGTGGGTGCGATGTTGTAATTTAACTCTGTGATGTCTATTGCGGATTCTGTCCCTGTGGACTTGGATAGATAGGTGTTCTCTCCCTTATTTAACGGTGTAAGGTCGTGGTCGGTTAGCATGTCCTCAACCTGCTGACCTTTGTTATCCTGGACAGGTGATCCCCAAGTTGAACTTTTGGCGTTAAAATCGCCGAGTATGATTGTGATATCCGAAGACGCTTCACTTAATGTCTCTATTGTGGGTACCCATACAAAATTCAAAGATTTCACGAGCTGAAAGTTGGCGATTTTGAGATGCGTCAAGAATTCGCTGCATGGGTTTTCCGGCAAATTGATATTGATGAAAACTGGCTGTCGAATGTTCTGTGGACAGATGATGCTCACTTTTCTCTAAATGGAGAATTTAACATTCAAAATAGCCGCATTTGGGCAACAGAAAACTCTAGGAATTTTACAGAAATGCACTTCATCAGCCCAGAGTTACAGTTTTGTGTTCGTTCACTTCTTCTTCTATTATTGGGCCATTTTTCTTTGAAAAAATCAATGGAAGAACTTTTAAAACCGTTTTTGTAACTGGGGAACGTTAAGTTCAACTTTTGAGAGAAAAAGGGGTTTGCATATTGCAGGGCAATAATTGTTACTTTTGCGTACAAGACTTGAAACACTTTAACAGGAATGGTAAGAAAAAGCTTATATAAAAATACCTATATTCAGCCACACTTCCAATAACACACAGCCCAAATAGTCCCCTCGCAGTTTTTCATCCAGTGCTAATAATTCTCTTCATGATGAATCAGGTGACACCACACAAATAGATATCGAACTGGATGATTTTAATAGTGAGAACTATGGAGAACAAAAATGTCCAAAACGTTTTTCACAACCAAAACTGAATGATTTGACACGTGACCTGAGACTTTGAAAGCAAGATGCGGAACTGCTTGCATCAAGATTTAAAAAAAAAGAGCCAACTCGAAGACGATGACATTGTAACATTTTATCGGACAAGAGAAAGTTCGTTCCTTCCTTTCTATCAGCAGGATGCAAATCTAGTTTACTGCATTAATGTAAAAGGCTTACTACACATTTTAAATCTAGACGCATACCGTCCTGAAGATTGTCGTCTATTTATCGATGGTTCCGTGCGTAGCCTCAAATGTGTTTTACTTTATAATGGAAATAAATATGCATCTATTTCAATGAAGGAGAATATTGAAAATAGAAAAACCATCTTGAATAAAATCAAATACAATGAGCATAATTGGTTTATTTGCGTTGTTTTAAAAATGGTTAACTTTATACTGGGATTTCAAAGCGGATACACCAAGTATCCTTGTTTTCTATACATGTGGGATAGCAGGGCACGGCAAATACATTGGAAAGCAAACAAATGGCCTCACAGGTAAATAGGCGCTTACCAAAACAGAAAAAAGTTCCTTTGCTTCAATATTAGTTTCCTTTTTATATTTTGTTCTCTCTCTTGTAATTCAATAAATATAATGTCCAATTAATAAATATTGGAATCAGTTTCATTAATAATTCTAACCAAAGTCAACAATTGGTAGCAGAGCGTGGTTATTCGATATATAAATCTCAAAACGAAAATATTTAATCTGAAGATTAAGCAAGAAGTTTATTCTGATCGGTAAACTGAAGCACTTCTAAGAAGATTAAAGGTATTTATATAGATTAAGTTAAATTATATCTATATATTGCATGTTTAAAAGCTACCCAATATTTAAATAAATCTAAAATATATATTTGTATTTAAAATATATTGGTTTGTTTATATTAGCTCAAAAGGCGAAAATGGCCGAATATAATTTTTTATCCCAAACAAAAATTGAAGCATTAACAGGAACTGGAAAACAGGAACATAATCCTTCCTCTGAGAGGAAGAAAATTATTTAAATGTGTAATTTCCTATCCAGAACCTGATATGGAAGAGGAATATGGAAGTTCTGTAGAATGGAAGATTTGTAGTGATAAAAATGATGAAGCTTTTGGGATAATCATCACAACATTGACTATAATGAACAAGCTGGAATGTTCATGGGAGAAACAAATGCTAAGAAAGTAAGGGACTCACTGAGGAAAACATACACAGGCAATTTGGAAGATAAAATTATTGATATAGGCTTAGAATTAAAGAACATTAAAATGAAAGATAATGAAACTGTAGATGAATATATAACAAGGGAAAAAATATTGCTGCTAGAAGTTCATTATTAGGGCATCAATTTCCCTCAAGAGAACTTTAATTTCATATTGTCAGGGGCATACATACAAAGTATGAAAATATTGCTATTGTCTTACGATCTAAGAGAGAGGCAACAATTGAAGAGATTCAACAAACTCTAAGAGAAGAGGAGTCAAGAAGAAATATGAGATTAAATCAATCGGTTGAGAATGGGCATGAACATGTATACAGAATTAAGGATATAAAAGTTAAACCATTTCAGCCCAAAAGATGTTTTGTTTGTAATAAAAAGGGACATCTAGCTAATGATTGCTGGTTTCGAGATAAACAGAAACAAGGATATCAAATGAAATGGACCCCTGATTATAGAAATCACAGATACAGTAGGGAAAATTCAAATAACCTAATGGATACTATGAAAAGTGGAATTAATGAGCAAGCATTTGAAACATATGTGAAAGAATTTGAAGATTCACCAGATGGGAGAAATGATAGGCTAAAATGGTGTATAGATTCAGGATGCACCGCACATTTAACCCCAAACCTAACTTTGATGGAAAATGTGGTAGATCATGAAAGTCATATCAACCTAGCTGAGAAGGGCAAAACTACCCAAGCCACAGCCAAAGGAGATATGAGACTTACTACATGCAAGTGAAGGCCAAGAAAATATTCACATCAAAGATATCTTACATGTACCAAATTTAAGGAATAATTTCTCGTCAGTATACGAATTAGTCAACAAAGAAAATTCAGTTATTTTCAATATAAGGATGGAGCAAAAATGTATAATGAAGGGAATGATTTAGTTGCTGGAGCATATATGAAAGATAGAATGTTTATGATGGAAAAAAAAGCTAAGAAATGTACCAATAGCAAAAAATGAAAATGCCATGGTTATAAATACACATTTATCAAATAAAAATAGCAATATAAGTTTATGGCATAAAAGATTAAACCATATTAATGAAGAATACATGAAAAAATTATTCAAGGACATATTGTAAGAGGATTGTATCTAAAATTTGAAAGGTTACCAGAGTGCGAAGCATGCATAATGGGAAAACTGGTGCAGAAGTCATATAATATTACAGAAAATTATACAGTTGAGCCCCTGCAGTTGATTCATATGGATTTATGTGGACCAATGCCATGTCAATCTTTAGGAGGATCTAAGTATTTTCTTGTTATAGTAGATGATTACAGTAGAAGAATCTTTGTATATTTCCTGATATCAAAAGATGAGACTTTTGAGAGATTTGAAGAATTTAAAGCAAGAGCCGAAAACGAATTAAGTCTTAGCATAAAAGATGTAAGAAAGGACAATGGAACTGAATTTTGTAACTCTAGATTTGAAGGACTTTTCAAAAGAAGTGGGATCCATCACCAACATACCACCACATACTCACCACAAAGTAATGGAGTCGTAGAGAGAGTGAATAGGACTCTTATAGATAAAGCGATAACCTTAATAACTGACTCAAAATTACCCATGGAATTTTGGGCAGAGGCAATTGCTACAGCTACAAACATTAAGAATTGTACACCCCGCAGGTCTATCAAGCATCATAGATCTATGCAGAGATGGAATGGCAGGAAACCATCGGTCAAAAACATTCGAATATTTGGATGTTTGACACATTGGCCTGAGAGCAAACCAAGAAGAAACAAGTTTTCACCAAAGGGTAGAAAGGAAATATTTATTGGTTATTCCATTAAAAGAAAAGCCTACAGAATATATCATATAATGACAAAGAGAATCCATGAAGTCAGATCAGTAAAATTTAGTGATGATAAGAGAGGAATTGATTATGCAAATTATATTCAGAAAGATACTAATTGTGATAATTTGACCTATAAAGGAAATTGTGAAGAAATAGTTGAAGACTTTCTTATCTTGAAAGAAGACAATCCTGTCACAGAGAGTAAAATGAAGTCTCAGGAGGATACCTCAGTAAAACTAGGTGGTGACTGTGAAAATGAATCATCACAAACTGAACCGATACAGGAAAGATGTGTAAAAGGAGGAAGAAAGAAAGGAGAAACAAAGATCATCTCAGAAGAGCGGCACAAAGCAAGACTTGAAGAACAAGAAAGAAAATTGATCAAAGAAGGAGTTCGACGCTCACAAAGAATAAAAGATAGGAATGATGCAAACTTAATTATGGAAATAGATCATTATATCCCGGAGAACTTTAAAGAAGCAATGGATAGTGAAGAAAGAAATGAATGGCACAAAGCAATGGAAGAAGAGCTCAGTGAGATAGAGAAGCATAAAGTATGGACACTGGTACCAAGGGAAAATGGTATGAAAGTCATCAATAGTAAATGGGTCTACAGTACAAAGAAAACCTCAAATGACGGCATATATAAAAGAAAGGCCAGACTGGTTGCTGTTGGATGCAATCAAAGATATGGTGTGGACTATAAGGAATCTTTTTCACCTGTGCTCAAAAAAGGAAAGCTTGAGAACAATAGTAGCTCTTGCAACACAAAAGAATTTAATCATAAAGACTTATGATGTGAAGACAGCTTATCTCTATGGTGAGTTAGAAGAGACAGTATACATAAGACAACCTGATGGTTTTATGCAAAAAGGAGAAGAAAACAAAGTGTGTAAATTGAAAAAAAGCCTGTATGGTCTACCACAATCAGGAAAATTTTGGAACAAAAAGATCAATGAATTTTTATACCAGTTGGGAATGATTAGAACCAAATGTGATCCATGTGTCTATAAACCCCAGAGAGGAGAAGAGTATGCAATACTGGGTCTATATGTAGATGATCTCATCATTGTTAGAACCAGTAAAGAAATTAATGACAACCTAGCCTCAGCAATATAAAAATATGTTACTCTAACAGAAAAGAAATATAGCGAACCATTTATTGGAATTGAAATAAAAAGGGCAGAAGATGGATTTTATCTATCTCAGACTCATTATATTGATACAATTATTCACAGATTTGGACTGGAAGATCCAGACACCTGGAGATCAAAATCAAAATTTGGATGAATATTTAGACTCTAAGCCAGTAGATAAAACTGTATACCAGGAAATGATTGGATCACTAATGTACCTTTCTACGGGTACTCGACCGGACATATCCTTCAACGTCAGCAATTTATCACAGTATAGTAATGATCCAAGAGAAATACACCTAACTGGAGTTAAAAGGATTTATAGATATCTGAAGGGAACAAGAAATAAAATGTTGGCATATAAGTCAAAAGACAACAATATCACAATAAGTACTGATGCGAGCTGGTGCACTACCCGAGACGCAAAATCCTATTCAGGCTATACAGTCAAACTTGGCAACAACTTAATAAACTTGAGAAGTAGAAAGCAAAATTTAGTAGCCTTGTCTACATGTGAGGCAGAACTTATTTCAATATGTGAAGGCATTTCAGAAGTATTATGGTTAAAGGGATTATTAGAAGAACTTTGTGAAAATTTAACTTTCCCAATTACCTTGAAAAGTGACAGCCAAGGCTGCAATAAACTGGATACAATCTGACAAAATTACTTCACGAACAAAGCACATAAACCGAAAGTATTATTTTGTGACAGAGGAAATTCAAAAAGGAATCAAGCTGGAATACACTAAAAGTGAAGACATGGAGGCGGATATACTAACGAAGAGTCTACCTAAGGACAAACTACGGAAATGTGCAGATAGCCTTGGACTTGCTGATTAGGGCTTACACACAGGGGAGCGTGTGTTGTACATATATTAATTATTTGTTACCACAGAGTGTGTGTAAGCTCACAGGTAAATAGGCGCTCACCAAAACAGAAAAAGTTCCTTTGTTTCAATATTAGTTTCCCTTTTATATTTTGTTCTCTCTCTTGTAATTCAATAAATATAATGTTTAATTAATAAATATTGGAATCAGTTTCATTAATAATTCTAAGCAAAGTCAACAGATAAAAGCAGGTGTTTTTGACGGACCTCAAATTAAGAGGCTCCTGAATGACAAGATTCTCTAATAACCATGAATGGAATTGAAGAAGGCTTTAAGGTTGTAGTACATGGAATTTTTTTGGTAATATAAGAGACGATAATTACAAAGAGCTAGCCCAAAATATGCTTAAATTCTATGAGGCTTTGGGTGTAAATATGATTATTAAGGTTCACTACTTGCATAGTCACCTGGACAAATTTCCCGATAATATCGGTGCATATAGTGATGAACAAAGCGACCGATTCCATTAATACATGAAAGTGATTAAGAGAGATATCAAGGTGTCTGGGACTGCCACATGATGGCAGATTACTACTGGAATCTGTCCCGCGACCTGCCGGAATACACTTATAAGAGAAATTTAAAAAAGTTGAAATTCATGAAGGATTGACTGTAAAATTTTACTTTTTTTTTGTATTAGATTCGGGTTTCTTATACTACAGTGAATAAAGTACCTTTTGGTATAACGTTCTCAGTTTTTATTTGCGTTCGATATGTTTTTCGTACCGCTTATAAGGACTGATGTACCACATTGTGACCTAAATATGTATATGTTATATCTCTAAATATTTATGAGATACTTAAAAACTAACATTATATTCATGATCAGTACCTCAAATTAAGTCAGAAACTGGTGCATTATCAAAAACATATTTTTCAGTGTAGACCAGTGTTATCCTACCAATATGACAATGCAATATACTCCATAGAATGCAACGAATGCAAAACCAAATATTATGGTGCATTAGTGCGCCATCTGTTATCAAAATTCGAAACTATTATATACGAGTATGATTATTTTTTAAAATAAACAATTTCTACTGTCCTTACTGTAATGGAAAAATGCAATATAACAGCGGTATGGTAAATTAAACTGGCTACCGCTGGGAGGGTCCACCACTGATGAGCCAGGCTCTCCCATTAATTTTTCCATTGCAGTAAGGACAGTATAAATTGTTTATTTTTAAAAAGAATTATACGTGTCTATAATAGTTTCGAATTTTGAAAACCAAATATGTAAGCAAAACTAGCAGACATTTAAATATATAATATCAGAACATAAACGAAATATCGATAACCAAGACAGTAGAACTTCAGTATACCATCCATTAAGAGAAACGGGCCATTTATTCTCCATATCAGAACCAAAAACTCACTACTCCAACATATACAATAAACGACAGAGACTTATCATTGAATCCATCATATCCATAAAGCACAATAGCATTAAATGAAGAAGAGACATTCCGGAGATTTATAATATACTATCCTCTGAACCCACCTCATAACCTCCAAATGAGGAGAGATATTTATAACCCAGGTTCTTGGAGCGCAGAGCGCCAACTACCCAACCTCCAAATGAAGGTATCGTCTCTGAATAGCAAAGTCGATAAGCACGCGAAATAGAGGCCCGCGTTGATTCTGCATTCAAATAACTAAATACCCGAAGCATTTTATTTGATTTTAAATCTTAATCTATTGGTGATTCAATTTAAAATATTTTCACCTGTAGAATGACTTATTTACCCGAAAGTTAAATATATTTATAAATAAAACATTTGTAAAAAATAAATTTTCCCAGGACGCCTAATGATTGTATATCAATATTGATTCATGGAATTATTTTATCGAAAAGAGGCATATTCTGAGCGTGTTCACATGATCATATCTAGATGGCAGAGCGCCATCTATTGGAACAAAATTAAACTAAACGTTTTTTTAAATTTGTTCCGTGATATTGGCCAACCCAATTTCTTTAAAAATCAAGAAAAGTCAACCACGTACGCGTTTCGGGCTGTTGGCCCTCGTCAGGGTGGTGCAAACTGTACCTCTACGACCAAATATTTGGTCCGAGAGGCTTCCTGGGAAATTAAGAAAAGGGTATTTAAGGCCAAGTTTGCGTAAATTCCCTTTTCATGTGAAATATTAATATAAAATATAAATATATATTAATAATATATATATTATATTATCTAAAAATGTTGATATTATTTAATTTCAAAATATATATATTTTATTTTTATTCATTGATAATTCTACTTGTTTTTTAACCATAGTTTTAGAATATGCCGACTTTTAATATTTGTGGTTCTTTTCTACCTGGTGCATCTGCCTATAAGCAGAAATATATGGATTCACACGCCTAAGCACAGAATCCAATAGAGTCAATATATGAGGATGGCATGCCAAAGGCCCCGATGCAGCTATACGAATATTATTCGTTGCCTCAGAAACCAAACTATAAAGTTGGGCATAAGATGGGGCTCCGTTGTCATGAGAATGAAAGGGCCCAGTCAAATGATAAATCTTTCCATGGATTCGGTAACAAAAATGCCCTCGTCCAGAAAAAAACATCAACCTGCGCACCCATGGAGGCAAAAGCCAAAGAACTATTGTAGCTCCGAATTTTAGTCTGGAAGTACTTAGCCTCTACACTGCTTGTGGTGATTAATTCCTGGATTTCATATGGAAAGGAAGACAAAGCATGAAGAGAAACTTTCCCTTGGTGGCAGCAGGACCTACCAACAGTATCCCCTTGGAAATGCAGGTCTGAGCAGTTAGCGCATATTATTTCCAGGCCCCCAATGATATATTCAGTGGGAACAGGATAAATAGGATTAGGGGTGTTGTTCCTGCGGCGAGTCATATAAGCAAGCCTAGCGATTTGGAGAGTGAGTGTTCCACGGCCTCTTCGAAGCATGACAGAAGACGTTGAAAAAAAGGTAAAATAAGAACTAAGCAGAGAAAATCTATAAAACTGAGTGCCAGAACAGGCATAAAAAGGAAAGCCCAATCATGAGAGGAAACGATTTTAAAAAAAGATTCCAAGAAAATAATGCAGAAAGAAAACCAGACACAAAAATGGAGCTAAATTCAAATGAAAAACTATAACAAATTAAGTTATCAACAATTGATTTTACAAATACAGAATTAGCCTATTAATGAGGAAAATAAAGATGCCAAATACATTGGGAAAGTTACTGCAAAAAAGAAAACCAGACACAAAAATGGAGCTAAATTCAAAGGAAAAACTATAACAAATTAAGTAATCCACAATTGATTTTACAAATACAGCATCAGCCTATTTATGAGAAAAAAATAAAGATGCTAAAGACATTGGGAAAGTTACTGCAAAAAAGAAAACCAGACACAAAAATGGAGCTAAATTCAAAGGAAAAACTATAACAAATTAAGTAATCCACAATTGATTTTACAAATACAGAATTAGCCTATTAATGAGGAAAATAAAGATGCCAAATACATTAGGGAGGATACTGCAAAAAAGAAAACCAGATACAAAAATGGAGCTAAATTCAAATGAAAAACTATAACAAGTAATCAACAATTGATTATAAAAATACAGCATCATCCTATTAATGAGAAAAAAAAAAAAAAAGATGCCAAAGACATTAGGAAAGAAACTGCAAAAAAGAACACCAGACACAAAAATGGCGCTTATTTAAATAAAAATTATAACAAACACTCACAAATTAAAATTATAATAAAATAAAAGTAACAATTGAATCAGAAATACGAAATATATATTAGAAATTAGTAAAAAGTAATAATATAAAAGAACGTGTTTTAAAATAAACAATTCGATGAAGATAAATAACAAATAAGATTATATAAACAACATTTCAAGGCAAAAAATATCTACGATTGAAAAATTACAAATTAAAAATGTATAAATCTATTAATATTTGGAAAATAAAAATAAAACGATCATATGAAACAAAAAATAACAAAATATTTGGTATTTAGATGGCTATTTAAAGTTAAGTATCTTTGGAGATGATAGCTTAGAACTACAACTGTAAACTCTGTTAGCTTATTATCTATATATATCGGGTCTTTATTGTATTTTTATATAAAAGACATTCTGAAAGCTAATGAAAATAAAAAAAATAGTTTTGCTCTGTTTGTAAGTTTTTTTTCTTTCAAATTTAAAATATGTTATGTGCTAATATATAATTTTCTATGCAAAATATATTATAAAATTTAAAGGTGGGAACTTTTGGTATTTATTTCTTAATGCCAATATATCTCTTAACACTATATAAAACCAATTGTGAATACTTCCCTTAATGTTAACATAATTTCCTATGCGAGACACCCAAAACATAGAAACATTTGGTTTCTCCTGGAGGTGGACCTTTATTGAAGGTTGGACTGGTAGAGTGTCATTCTTTTTATAATAAATGGTAGATCAGACATTATTGTTCATTAGAGGAATCGCTAATTCATTTTTATACATAGTCTGTACTCTCTCTCTCTTTATAAACATTTATTTTTTAGCAAAAAAAATATCTAAAAAATAAATAAAGCATGATAATATTAAACTACATTTTTATGTCTTGTATGAATTGAAAGAGACTTAAAGATGATAAATAAAATAATAAGTGCTAAGAAAATTATAGAAATTATTTTTGAAGATCATATTTATTTATACATTTGTATATGGCGAGAAATATGTTAAATATTTCGAAATACCTAACAGAAAATGTATCAATTTCATAATTTATAAGGTTAATTTATTATAAATAAATTCACTGTAATTTTTAATATAGTCCGAAATTGATCAAATCGAAAGAATTATCAATAGAAATTTTCTTAAATATTATAATATATCAGTTAATTTGATGATATTTTAAAATAATGTTAATCTATTAGCTAATTATTTAATAAACCATACTCTTAAAACTATTTTTTTACTTTCATTTAAAAAGCAAAATTAAAAAAAAAAAGTTGCTCTCTGAAAATTAGAAATAAAGCTACCATCAGATATGTTTAAAAATAAATATTAAAAATCTTATTCTCATATTTATAAAAGCATCATTATCAGTGAAAAATTTCAAATTGAACTTGAAAGAAGCCAAAGGATCTGGTCGTTCAATAACAAATACGCATGCGTGAAAATACGCGCATGCCCAGAATCAGAATGTTACCACCTCTCTTGCTAGTGCTAGGAGATCGGTAAGATTTGGCTTATATTTGTTGTATTGACAGTTTTTTATTAATGTTTTGAAAATTTATTTTTTAATTCTTGTCTATTCGGGTATATAATGCCTGAAATTATATCGCTTACAATTTCATATATATTTATATAAAACGTTTCAATAGTTTGACTTAAGTATGGAATTGACAGTTACAAAGCATAACATTGAGGTTATATCGCCTTTTTTGATATAAACACCAAAATATTGTCATTTTAGTAATTATATACAGAAAATAGCATGATTCATTTCTTTTATCAGAGTAAAAAATTAAGAACATTATTTTTTCATATTAGATGTTTATAAAAAATTAAAATATAAATATATAAAACAAATTACTTTTATTTATGAGTATTTTATTGTAGTACAAATGACAAATTGACTTTAAATATGTTTGTATAATATTTTTACAAGAGATTATTTTGAATATTTAAATATTATTACTGAAATTGTTAGATTATATTTTTATTATTTGTATGTTAGAAACTATATAGGTACATTTTTGCTTAAAATATATGTGTAGAGATATTGTTTATTCTTTCTAGAAATATTTTTATAGGTAATATTTCAATATATATAATGAATGCATTTTTATTAAACTCGATTCTTTTAATTCGATTGAAGAAATTCATGAATATGATTATTTTCAAAACCAATTTTTATTTTTCGTTACTTTTTTCCAAATATTGTAGTAAAACTTTGGAAGGAACCAAAATTTATAGGGGTCAAATTATGTGGGGTTGAATGTAACAACCATTTGCATATTATTCAACCTTTTACTAATAAAAATATATATTATATATCTTTATGAACATAATAATAAATGAATATTTTATTTATTTCATGAGGGCGTTTATTCATTAAATCGATTGCATTATTTTAAAATCTAGGTTTTCAAAAATTCAATTAAAAAATGACATATCTATATATATATATATATATATAATATAATATTAGTTATTTTATTAATTTGTTAATATTGTGTGTTGTGTATGTTTTTTATATAATATCATTTAATTAATATAAATACTATCATTCAAAGAAGAGATTCTATATAGATTTTATTTAAGACATTTTACACTTGAATTATCCATTTTTCATTTTATAAATGGTATTTTAAAGATATTTTAACAATTTTATTATGGATATGTTTAGCTTTTAATCTTTAATATTTTATTTTAATTATAATTTGTCTATTTTAGACATTTTAGCATAAAATAAAGAATTTGATATTTTCTCAAATACTTTTTTTCGATGTTTAATATGGCGTTAATATTTTTCTATATTCCCACTACAAGATGCTTACCAGCTTGATATTTAACCACTTTTATAACTGTGTTTTCCATTTTATTTTTATAGGTTCAAAGTAGTTGACGTAAGCTATTATTTCCCTCGAGTGCGTCGATATTCATTTAGGAATAGAAACTAATATTACTCAAAATTGAAAACTAATAAATATATTCATACTAGCCGACTGGACCCGGCTTCGCCCGGGTATTTTTGAGTAGGGTTTACTCATGAATGAATAAAGCCCCCAACTGTTTAAAACGTATAGTAATGAATTTTCTTTCAGCTCAATTGAGATAAACTGCAAATATTAAAATTGAAAATTCTGGTAAAAGGAATCTGAAATATAACATCAATTTCACAACACATCTAATTAATAGAGTACTGTTTTAGAGGAGTGGTCTAAACTGTTGATTTTTTAGAACCACGACCCGGGATCATCGAATCCAGCTTTGGGCACTTTTTTTCAGAAAATAAAAATTGCCCCAATGGCCCCTGTATCTTGAAAAAGTCCAACTCCTCCAGTAAGTGCAAGTAACCAAACTGGGTTTGGTATCTAAAAAATTAAAAAAATCTAATGATTAGTGTGAATTAAGGAAAAGGTCCTCGCAACCTGAAAATTTCACTTTCTCCACTTCTCTTCGGCTGTTCAAGAAGAAACAGCCAGATTAAACATTTTTAAGGGCACCTAATCCGGCACTTACATCTCTAAATAGTTAAGTAACTTTTTTAAATGTAATATATCTGCAATACTGAAATACCCGGACTTGGATGAATTTGTTATTAGGTTATTGTTGGCAGTTTTAGAAGGGTGTGGGAAATTCGATATTTTTACAAAAGAATGCACTTTTTAAAATGGTATATAAAATAAATAGCATATTTGCATCATTTTCTAATAGTCAAGGGCAATTTTAAAAATACCACAAAAGCAAGACCAAATAAAAATAAACGAATTATGTGTGATGTTTCAGTAACAGCATTGTTGTTACTGAAACCACACATAATTTATTTATTTGGATTTGGTCTTGCTTCCTTGTGATTCTTATCTTTATTTCAAAATATACCTCAATTTTTTTACCTAAAAAGGTATATATATATTTCCAAGACCTTAAATTAAAGTAAAATATCAAATGAGTTTCTTAATAAACTCTATATGGATCAGCGTTATGGGTCAGTAACATGCGAAAATAAGTAAACAATTGAAATATCTTTTTAAAAAAAAAAATATTGTGAACGCTAGCTTCACACAGGGCACAAATTTTGCTACCAGCTACATGCGTTCTTTTTTACTATGGTGTGATTTCCACATGATGGATTTGTAGAAACATTATAATCTCTCCAGAGCTTAAGCTAGCAAACAGTACTTTCACAATACATAAATATCAATGGCAAAAGCCAGAGTTATGATAGCATGTTGCAGTGTAATGTTGACCTGCAGGATGGGGAAAAAGCAATATTATTTCCAAAGACTTTAATTTGAAAAGTATTATGAAACGTTACAAATATAATCTTAACTTTTAAAAGAATGAAAAAAGCGAACTTGATTTGAATAAATTTAGTCTAAAAACAAACATCATGTAAAAGTATGCACCAATCGAAATCATTTATTAGCTCTAACAGCGCTGCCCCCAGCGGTAAAAGGCTGGAGCTAACGCTTCATGTGTTGGTAATATTTCCAATAGAACATTAACTTAACAAC
The DNA here is from genome assembly GCA_030710605.1 of Cordylochernes scorpioides. NCBI lineage: Eukaryota > Metazoa > Arthropoda > Arachnida > Pseudoscorpiones > Chernetidae > Cordylochernes > Cordylochernes scorpioides. The sequence continues at coordinate 41,743,564 of CP092869.1, read as the reverse complement.
ATTCTATCTCTTGTCAACATAATTTTTAAAAATAATATGCCTAAAAATAATGCAATTTTAAAAATCATACATGAAGCGTTTATTAAATTAAATGGGAGAGAAATGGTGTTCCAATTTTTTTTTTAAAGCTTTGACCTTTATTATTTTACAAATTCTTAATGTACATAACCCAACCAATTATTTTCTAAATTCTGCAAACTTATATAATAAAAAATACGGAATGAAGAATTGTATAGAAACCACTATAATACAATCGTGCATATGTTATGAGTGCAGAATTAACTTTCTGTTCAATATTGCAGAGTCATAAAAATACTAAATGTGTAAAATTCAAAACAGCAAAGTTATCCTGATAAATGCAATGAGCTATCATAAGGTGTGTTGCAGGCTAACAAAAACTTAAATTTAACCAGAAATGTTGACACCATAAAATAGCAATTCTCTAGAATAGAGTTATGCAAATGAATTAAATGGGGAAAAAAACAAAATAAAGTAAAAAAAAGCTTTATTGATGAAAATACAGTAGAGCAATAATGGTGAACAAAATATAGACAAAATATATTTACAAAAGTCGAGCTTCTCAAAATCATTATTCGAAGAAATATCTTTAAGAATTGTCAAAATCTAGATCAAAGCCCTTTGATAAACAATATTGCGCGTCTTTTTAAAAGTAGAACTAAAGACAAATAAATTTCTTTGGCTGGAAACACGGGATCATGCTACATAGAGTTGCCCATGCAAGAAACAGGGAGACTAAAGAAGCACACCAACTCCTGCAATGTTTGACTCTGAGATGTATTAATTGTCATTGCAAAGGCAACCATAACTGGGAATTGCAAGCGTCCAAACTTAAAAGGCAGATCATTTGGAATAAATGGTATTCTAGGAATGTGGGGAAAAAATGCATAAAATTCAGTGAAGTGGAAAACATTGAAAAATTAGAATAACTGACTAGAAAAATCAAATGGAAGAAGATTTTTAAAAAAGGTATAATTTGCTGAAATAATCTGCACAATAAATATGAGTAGAACATATTCTGGCTCCCTCATTGGCCAGATTGCTGATTGTATATTTCTTTATTCAAATATGAGTATATTTTCATCTATATATCTAAATACATATATTCAAAAATATGGTTTACTGAAAATGCATAGCTGCTTCTTACAATATAAATGGTATTAGAGCATAAACATATTACATGGAACAAACATATAGTAAATATATGTAACAAGTTATATAGAAAAAGCACTTTTTTTTCAATAAATATACTTTTTATAACTCAATAAAATTTATACTTACTCTAAATATAATTTAAAAAAAATAGAATACTGTTCTAAATTTCAATTTGTCTTAAAATATGAATATTCCTTATGAGAATCAAATAGTAAGCCTTATCTTAAAAAATGTAGCTCGTTATATTTACACTGATTAAAATTAAACAGAGCAAAAATTGCATCGTCACAAAAATATATTAATAAGCTGCGAAATAAATAATATTTCCAATTAATTTAATTTGAGAAATATTACTAAATAACTAAATAAAATTTTACCTTCTACAAAGGTAAAAAAAGTTATTCGAAATGCAATTTTTACACTTTTAGCCTAAATGCTAAACCAAAACCTCAGCTACCTACGTGCGAAATTTCACAATACAGTTTTAATTAACCCAGGTTCCGGAGGCGTATAAATTTGATAACAATCGATTAATATTATCTCCAAAGAGTTTAAATATATATATTTAAAGAGAAAAGGGTCGCCTCTCTCGTCAAAATATATAATCTTACCTTTTAAAAACATTCATCGTGTACAAAAAAAAACGTGTAAAATTATTAACCAATCAAATTAATTAATCGTCGCGACCAGTGCTGCGCCCAAGCGTTTTACCGGCTGGAACTAACGCTTTTTGGTTTTACATTTTTTAAAAAAGCGCATTAACCTTTTTAGTTTTTTTGAATAGCCTATATATTAAACGAAATTATCAGCTACCTACATGCGAAATTTCATAATGATTGAATCTGTAGATTTTGGGCAACGCGATAACAAACATCGATTTTGGATTCCATTTTTATAGATATAAGGATTTAAAAATGATATTATTTCAACTATAGAACATTAATTAGTTCTAATAAATGCGAATGAAAAAATATAAACCAAAATGCTAACTTGCTGGATGCTTTTATTAAACAAATATATATTTAAAATAGATGAAATTTAAAATGAAAAGCTATTTTTGCTGAAATATAGGAAAAATTTAACGAGCTATATTGAACATTGGTTAACCTTTCTTGAGAAAATCTCAAATGCTATTTTTCTAAATATTGATTAAAATGGATATAAAATGTTTAAAATAAAGTATTTCTATCAAAATTAAAATATTTTAAATAATTTCTAAAATATTAAATAAAATCGTAAAAATTCGATTAAAAATTAAACAGTTTTTATTAAAGTGTAAAATGTTGCAATTAAAATTTAAAATGTTGTCATTATAGGTTTTGACATTTTAAGACATTTTACACTTTAATGAAAACATTTTACAGTATGAAAAGAGCATTTAAACCTTATTAACAACATATACTCTTTAATGACAACATATTAATTTTAATAAACACAATTACACTTTAATAACAATATTTTTATTTCAAACGATATTTTTCGATTCTAAAAAATTTTAACCATTTTTTTTATAAATACACTAATAGACAAACCAAAGGAAGTTGTTATCTTTTTGATTGTATATGGGGATACAGACAATAACTCTTAAAAACATTTGTTGCACAGTGACTTATATTGAAACACGCGAGATAACTAAGTGTGAACAAAATTGCCTCTGTCTCCTTAAAATAAAACAACAACAAAAAAATTGATGATCGACGACATCAAATAATTTCTACTTTAAGTTTAGTGTATGCGTGTATTTTAATATAAATACTTTTATTTTATTTGGAATTGACCTATTTTAGACATTTTTATAAAACTTTTAATAAAGCATTAGAAATAAAATATGAGATTTTCTCAAATAAAGTTAACCACTGTTTAATAAGGCTCTAAATATTTTATATAATATTCGCTTAAATTTCAGCTGTTTTTAAAACTATTGTTTTTCTCTTTTCATGTTGAATGAAAACATCATACAAGTTAGTATTTTTTGTTTCAGATATTTTTACATTGCATTTATGACGAGTTAATTAATTAACATTATATATGTGTCGAATCCTTTCGTTGTGGAATACTGTCGACTTAATCTATGGTATGAGATCCTGTCGACTCTCGCTATACTGTGTCAACCGAGAGGAACAGTCAGGATGTGGAGAGTTTTCCAGTACCTCTCTGCACCTCGGAAGACCTTTAACAGTTTTCACAAAGTACAGGCAGTCGTGGTGTTTTTCTCTTTTCATGTTGAATGAAAACATCATACAAGTTAGTATTTTTCGTTTCAGATATTTTACATTGCATTTATGACGAGTTAATTAATTAACATTATATATGTGTCGAATACTTTCGTTGTGGAATACTGTCGACTTAATCTATGGTATGAGATCCTGTCGACTCTCGCTATACTGTGTTAACCGAGAGGAACAGTCAGGATGTGGAGAGTTTTCCAGTACCTCTCTGCACCTCGGAAGACCTTTAACAGTTTTCACAAAGTACAGTCAGTCGTGGTCGAGGCAGAGTGAAAAGCTTGGGAATGTCCATGCACAAAATAAAAAGAAAGAGACACAATTGTACTAGGAAAGTTCCGTGAATAGATAGGAGTCGAGCTAGAAGCGAAAGATGGTGATAGAAGATTTTTTACTGGTCTACATGGTCGATGATGTGAACCTTGGACACAACCGACGAGGGCTCCCGCTGATGGAGAGGTGACTGTGTTTTCGGCTGGGGGGGGGGGGTCTTATAGATCTTTGCGAAAGATAGTATCGGGTTTCAGCGGATGCAACAAGGGCGTGGATCGGAAGCGATATTGTACACTCTGGCAACGCCCTGATATCTACTAGACCTCTTTGGACTTCTATCCCAATCTCTTGCTTTAGCTCAACTCTTAATCTATTACAAAGTTTTATTTATCTATCCTCAATTTGTACAAAGTGCATTACATATGATGATGTAATGACACATGTCAATCATGCGTATAATTATTTATATATGTGTTTCTATTATACAACATGAAAATCTTGTTATATTATATACAATATGAGGTTGTTGGTTAAATAAACGTTTAATTTAGTTTTGTTGCACTAGATGACGCTCTGCCATCTAGAAATGCTCAAGTGAGTACGCTCAGGATATGCCTTTTTTATTTTATATATATATGAAGAAATAATAAAAAATAAAATAATCGAAAAGGTCAGGTGTTGATATCAAAATCAAAAAAAGACATATCCTGACCACATTCACATGAACCTTTAGATGGCAGAGCGCAATCTAGTTGAACAGAAATCAACTAAACGTTGATTTAACCTGTTCCTTGATATTCGGTCAACCCATTTTCTTTAGAAAACAAGAAAAGTCAACCATGAACGCGTTTCGGGCTATTGGTCTTAGTCAGCGTGGTGGAGACTGTACACCTCTACGACCAAAAATAGTTTTGTCCCAGAGGCTTCCTGAGAAATCAAGAAATGGCTATTTATGACTAAACTTGAGTGAATACGTAAACGTGTGAAAAAATAATTTAAAAAATATATATATAATTTTGTTATTATTCACATGTTCACTACTGCTATCTACGTCAGACAACGATTATCAGGCACTGTACCGCGTGCAATTGATATATTAGAGCACAATAATAACTTTAATAAATTTAAGTGATTTATTTTGGGAAATATTTCACTTATTTTTCTGAACATCTTAGATCTCACGAATCTACACTATAAAATTCAATACAGTACGGTATTCTTGAAACCTGAGCATACATTTCCCAATTTAGGATTCGATTCCGGGTCCTGATTGTCAAAATCGACAGTTTATGCCATTCCTCTTTACCAATGCCATATTTTCTAGATTAACATATAGGCTAATCAAAGACTACACATAATAAGCCAAACCAAACTCCTTGGAATATTTTGGAGTTTTGAAATGAATATGATGATCTATTAATGATTTGTTGTTATATCAATGATTTTTGCCGTCATATCAGTTGAACATTCTACAATCTTAAATCTCCCAAAATTCGATTCTGAAATAAACTATTTTGAATTATTTTTATAAGAGTTATTTATTTCATAGAATTTTAATATTTCTGCCCCACTTTATTTTATGTATAAAAATGGTAGTGCAGTGAAAGCCCGCTAAAACATTTCGGGGATTTAGCGAACCTTCTCTTATAACGAACCTAAAATAATTTCAATTATTAGTGATACGCTACTGTGAAATATGGCTAAAAGGAACCAAAGGTAAGTCCCATTCTGGTTCATTATAGGGAGGTTTGACTGCGATTATAATAATGTGTAAGATATGCATTATATTTTATCAACGTTTTATGGATCAAAATATGTAATTTAGTTGGTTATTCGGATAATTATCATTTTCTCTGGAGGCGAAACCTAGATAATGGTTCTTTTCAGGCTCTATATCCTGGTAAAACTTCATTCAACGCTATCAAATACTGTGGTTCTCTCTAAGGACGAAAAACATAAACCCATATATTTCTATTGTATATATAGAGAGTTTAAAATTGTGAGGAAAAACAACGAAAAAGCAAACGATATAGACTAGCCACTTTAAAAAATTCTATCCCTCAAAAATACTTATTTGAAATTTCTGAAAATTAGGAACCTATATAATAGTAATGTGAGAAATAATTGTCTTATTTTTTAAAGAGATGTGAATCTATTGAGTACACAGCTTTTATCAATATTTGGTGTATCCTTTCGAACGTATGCAAGCAGCTATACGGTGAGGCATAATGTCATACAGTTTTTTAAATTTCTTCTTGTGGAATATTTATTTTTCTCTCAAGCTGTAGAAAATTACCAGGCTGTGAATATTGCTAAATTCTCCCTCTCCGTCATGTCCCATACATGCTTAAATGAGGCAAGATCTAGGGAACATGCGGGCCTAGGAAGGATGTAAACGTTTTTAAGGACAGCTCGTGAGATGTTGGTTGTACGTAGTTGGGCATTATCTCGTTTGAAAATGGCATTATCAATATACTCAGAAATTATAAAAACAACAGGTTGCAACACAACTTTAACGTATAGCAGATCAGTCATGGTGCCTTTAATGATTACTTAAAGAGTTTCTACTTTTATAGCTGATGTCACGTCACAGTAAAAAGCCAAAGGTTCTTGCTGTATGCCTTTCTACAATACAGTCCTGATGGGACCTTTTCGATTCTCCACCCTTTCTGAAGTCTATGATTCCACTCTTTGAGAAATCATAAATTTATTAAATCTCTCTCTTTTATATAACTGTTATTCAAGTAATTACACTATTATAAAGTTTATTGTAATTTAATTTGGAGCCATCGGATCCGGTACATTTAGATTTTAAATACGATTTAGTTGGAATTAGGTTATTTATTTGAACTCTAGCAGCCGTCGTCTCTTATGTTCAAGAGCCAGCGAAAGGCTCTGAAGTTAAAAAAGTCTGATAAGGGTCCATGTATTGAATTATCTGAACAAAACATTTAAATACAAATATATGAATATTATAAATCAAAATATATATACTAAATTTAAAGACATTTTATATTAAATACTATCAATTAAAAAAAATTCTAATTATAATTTAAAATAACATTCATAAATTGGGTTTATCCTTTAATGCGGTTGTATTTACACTTAATTTCATACTCTTTTTTTGAGAACTTCTTTGGTACAGACAAATATCGGTTATAAACGGAGTTCAGTCTTATATTCATAATATCCATAAACCTTTAGCTATAAATAAATCAATGTTCACTATCCTCTTAATCAATCTAAATTAACCCGAATATAACAAAATGATGCTTTGTAAAAACAAAGCTAACATTAATTGATTCAATAAAAAACATAATGTGATAATTATGAGGTTTTTATGCAACAGAAACATGTTACCGTGAGCACTTGGTAAATATAGAGCTTGATAAATATTGGAGGAGGGAACCTTACTTATGAAATTTGCACCAGCTCCAGCATTCCTATTTACATAATTGCATTTGACAGCGGCCCATTTTTTCGTTATTTTCGAAAACCATATATTATATTTGTGAACTTATTTCTGGTTTTGTTATTTTATTTCGGTTTATACGTATATACTTCGAATCTCAATTTAATTCTACCTCGTTTAAGGCAAAAACGTATATAAATACAAATTAATTCTGAAACCTTTTTAGATTCGAACAATTCGAGCAATTAGAACCACGAGCGCGAATATATTCATATAGGCATAAAATCGATATCGTATAAAACGATCAAGGTACATATATTTAGATAAAGTGAGTATATTATACTGCTATATAGCACATAAAGATAATTCCAAAAAACGCTTAAAATATAAATACTACCTATTCCATCAAAATAGAAAAATGATCTATAGGTAGGCGTTCTGAATTTGTCAAAGCTGGAGTTTTGCCTTTGTTGCCTACATGAATCTGTTAAGATTCTATAGACGGCCATTCAATAGCGCAATAATTTTCGTTTCTTTATAAGAGAAAGGTAGCTCTTCAAATTTACATTTATATCTTACCCAAAATATCTATATAAACCAATTATCGATGTAACAAAAAACTAATTTATAAAAATAATATTCAAACCGAATAACAATAATATTTTGTCCTATATATAAAATTGTTATCTACTCTCAAGTGAAAAATTAAGTATAAAGCAAAAAATTCATTTGAATATTCTATTTGAATTTTAAAATAATTAATTAATAAAAATCAATTCAAAAAAAGGTTTTATTTAAAATGCACTATAAAGAACAAAATAAATATTGCTGCAGGTATTATCGAACTAATAAATTGTTAGAAATAGAAATAAAAGCGGTGGGGGACATTCATCATCAATTTGAAAAAAAAAATATAATGTGATTTTATATTGAACAAATGATGAGCCTTTATAAATAGCCTTTATTTTAATTTTTACCTCTTCACTAAATAAATTATGATCATCCCTCGCCACTTATATTTTTACTCCTTTAAACATAGAAAATAAATATTTCAGCTACCACCATTGAGCAATCAGATTTAAATGAGTCAAAATAAAAGCGGCGGGGGACGATCATAATGATTTACGAACTTATCAGATTTAATTGGACGCTAGATTATCAAGTTTTATGCTCCATTATTTTACCTTTTCACTCAATATAGGATGATTGTCCCCCACCGCTTTTAGTTTGACTCATGTGAATCTATTTGTTCAATGAAGGTAACTTGAATATTTATTTTCTATGTTAATTGGAGTAGAAATATAAGTGGCAGGGGATTATCATTATTAATGTTTTGAAGAGGTAATAATTAATTGAAAGGCATAATCTTGTTAATTATTTGTTTAATATAAAATCATATTAATTTTCAAATTGATTATGATTGCCCCCATCGCTTTTATTTCTATTAATTTATTTGTTGAATAGTACCTGCAGTAATATTTATTTTGTTCCTTTTAATTCATTTTAAATAAAAGCTTTTAAAATTTTTTTTTATTGATTAATTATTCATGTTATTTTTAGTCATATATATATGAAACCTCTATGTAGTTTATAGACACATGGATCACATGATCTATTTTCATAAATAAATTCGTTGCATTGCTGTCCCTTATTCTTTGTGAAGGTCGAACTCCTTCTTTAAGTCTTGCATTGTGCCGTTCTTCTAAGACGTTCATTGTATCTCCTTTCTTTTTTTAATTTTTTTACGCATCTTTCCTCTATCGGTTCAGTTTGAGATGAGTTGTTTCTCCTATGAACATTCCAGCTTGTTCATTTGTCAATGTAGTGATGATTATCCCAAATGCTACATCATTTTTCTAACTTCAAATCTCCCAAGAACTTTTGTCTTCCATATCAGGTTCTGGATCGGAAATTACACATTTAAATAATTTTCTTCCTCTCAGAACTGCGCCGATTTTCAACGCCCAAATCTGTTAATTAGTTCCTGTTAATGGTACAATTTTCGAATGAGATACAAAAATTAGAATTTTTTTAAGACGACTAATATGGTCTTCAGAAATGTGGGTTTCCTGGAGAGCAAATATGTCAATATTTTCATCTCTTCCCATTCTTTCCAAAATCTCAGTCTTTGCTGTGGTTAGGCCTTCTACATTAATTTGGCAGATTCTGAGGAAGCGGCCAAGAGGTTTTTTGATTGTTTTGGACTGTTGAGGTGCTGCACGGTTGTCCAGGCCGCGTAGTAACTTTTCATTTGTGTAGCCTATAGCCCCCACCTCTGTAGCCATGGCGCGGTTTTCCCCCTTAAAAATTAGAAACGAACATTTTCGCCTATTGTGTGTGTGATCTAATAAATAAACCAATATAATTTACATACAAATATATTTTTAATTAAAAAACCATATATTGGAAAAATAAATGTATTTATTTCACCATTATTTCAGTTGGCTGAACGCCAACCTTTATCAAGGTGTTATATCATATTTTATGTTATTTATAACACCTTGATAAAGGTTGGCGCCTCAGCCAACTGTAATATTGGTAAAATAAATGATTCTTTGATCCAATTTATGCCTTTTAAATTAAATATATATATATTTGCTTATCCCTAGTACACGTGGTACAGGCTATGATAACCATGGTGGGTAGTTAGCGACTGCTTTTATTGTAAGCGCACCACATGTCTACACTGACTTTGCACTTACAAATGTGCATTGCTCTATTTTCAATACAATTATATATTTTGAATATACAGGGTGATCCAAAAGCCCCGCACAACTTTAAAAATTAATAGCTCCGCGAATATTTGCGCTAGAGCAATGCGGTAAACACCATTGTGTTCAGGATGCAATGGGATTTTTATGGCAAATAATGAAAAATTCGAAATTGATTTTAGTTACAATTTTATTCGCTAGATGGCGCTGTATTAGAATCAGAGATTCAGCGGCCAAATTGTTTGATAAATGGAAAAATATAACTGAACGACACGTATTTTTCCTTTTTGAATACCAGGAAAGAACCCTAATAATATCAAATGATAAATTAATAAAGCACCATTTCGCCAAAAGTTAGAAGAAATGGTTAACGATTTTAAATACAATCTGAGATATGTAAAATAGGTATATGCAAATTAAAACATGTAGCAAAAAAAAAAACTGATATTTTAGATGCGGTTTGCTGGAATCCTCTCAGCTATTTAAAATTTCGAAAATAATATATTTATAATTTTTTAAATTCAACTCTCTCTCAGTATCGATTTTATATTTATTTTAATTCATTTGAAAAATATTTATCTATCTCTGATGATTTATTTTACTCTGGAATGCCGTTGTTGTTTTTGTCGTGTCCAATAAAGAGCCTCAGATATCTCCATGCATCTCTATCACAGCAGCAGCAGCATTGTCCACTATCTTGGGTGTGTAAAGCAGCTGCTCTGGGTCTATTTCAATTTTTTGCAAGGCTGCGGGCATGAGAATATGTGGGTAGGTGTTAGTTCCACACCAGGACAGTTGTTGCATGTTCTATAGGTTCTTATGCTATCTGGATGTATTGTCATCCTTTACAATGTTTTTTTTTTCTAAATCTTGTTATAGTTTTGTCATTTTTCTCTCGGTGTTTATTTCACATTTTGATATTTTCCTATTTTTTGTTTAATTATCTTGTATTTTGAAAAAGCATTAGCGTCAAATAATGACATTTGTTCTTTCCGTTGGCTCAACTTTCTGGCTTCCTTTGCAAATTCAACTGCCATTTCATTACCCCCGATCCAAACAGTGGCAGGAATCCATTGTAGAATGCAGTTATTCTCCAATGATATCAGTTGAGTAAGTAACGAATGTATTTTCTGTGTGATTATAGTATTGCACTTCTGAATTGCTTCTAGATCGGATATGGAGTCGTTGTACAGTATATTATAATTCCTTCTGCTTGATGCAGGGATGGTTGGTTAAGGCATACATCAAGAGCTTTCCAGATAGCTGTCAGTTCACAAGTGAAGTTTGACGAAAACTTTCTTGCTATTTTCTTCTTATGGTTAGCTACCATGTATTTGTGATTCTACAAACATACTCTTTTTGTCCATAATATAAATATATTTATAAAAAATTTATCCCCATTTAATAAAACAAAATATTTTTTAAACTTAATTCTGTTGACGTTATGTGGCGCTGACTTTGTTGTTGACACACTTTAAAATGTTATAACACCTTGATAAAGGTTGGCGTTCAGCCAACTAAAATATTGGTAAAATAAATGATATTTTGATCCAATATATGCTGTTTTTAATTAAACATACTCTGTGGGAACAATTAATTAATTAAACAAAAAATATCTATATTAATAAAATGGAAATTTCATAATTGGACATCACTAAAAACTTTCGTTACAATGCATCAATTTCAACCATATTTTCAACATTTATGTAAAACGAGATGGAGCAGGTTTTGCTTAACATCAAAATATATTTCCTAACATTAGCATGCGTAACTTCGCTGTTATCGATTAAATACAAAAAAAAAAAATCATCAGAGTTAATTTTATTTATATATAAATACAAAATTAAATTTCAACAGAGTTAATTTTTTTACATACTAGCTAATAATCTCAATCTAAAAAATATTCAAAACAAGCAATTTTGAGATAACACCATATGTAAAACAGTCGGCCAAGAAAACAACAACGATATTACATCTTTCTCACATATTCACACACAATCTTGATTAATAATTAAAACTAATCTTTAAAATTGTTTATTATACTTCAACTTTTATTTCTACATTTGTTTTTAAATACCCAATTGTTTTATCATGTTTCTAATTTCGCCTAACAAATATACAAATTTATAGTGACCAACATATGCAAATTTTATCTTTGTTTTTATTTAACTTGATATCGTAAACATAACATCCATTGTAAGCATTTTTCTGTTCACCTTCCGTGGTTTCTCTTTTCTCTGATAGTTTTTAGGTGTAGTATATTTTCTTATTAGTAGACTACAAACATTCCCTCGAGAAAAACCTGGGCGAAGCCGGGTACATCCGCTAGTATATATATATAGAAATGAATGTATGTGTGTCTGTCTGTCCTTTATGCCTGACCAAACCACTCATTGGAACGCCATGAAACTTTGGGAAGTTATTTAGTATAGTACTGGGAAGGTTTCTAGCAAATGAAATTTTTGAAATAACTTTTCGCCTAAAAATAATCAAGATAAATATTCTAATTTATATGTTATAATTCAACAATCGGCTCTAAATATTATCATGATGATACGATTATTTTGTAATGTAGAAAATTAGGAAAGACAAAATTCAGGATGACACGGCAATTTATTTGAGACAGGAAAATGGATACAATTCCAAGGCAAAATACTATTCCTTTAACTTCCAATTACCGAGGGAACCACTTAATATTGATTTTATTCAACTTATCGAGTATTTTTAAAGGGACCGGGAAAAAACTTGACTTTATCGAGAGATTCGTTAGACAAACCTTTACTCGGGTAAAACCAGGGCGAAGCCAGGTACATCCATACAAGAATAATGATACAATTCCAAGGCGAGATACTATTCTTTTAACTTCCAATTACCGAGGGAACCAATTAATATTGATTTTATTCAACTTATCGAGTATTTTTCAAGGGACCGGGAAAAAATGTTCACTTTATCGAGAGATTCGTTTGACAAACCTTTACTCGGGTAAAACCCGGGCGAAGCCGGGTACGTCCGCAAGTATACATATATAAAACAAAATCATCTGGTGAATGTGTTAATATTTTGGGTTCCACAAATTCTTGACGCGGATAACTGAACCTACAGGTTGCTGACTCATTTTTCGTGAAAGTAGTTGAATGATGAAATTGGCATTTCTCGATGAGCCCATGAAGATCTGAATTTTCGCATGATATTTTTCATGAGCATACACGATCGATTTGTTGAATATCCTCAGCTGTATCGGATGATAGTCGGCTTTCTATCCATATCACCATATGCATGTGTGGACTACCTCTATTTTGAAATTCGATGTGCCACCAATAATCGTTCACTCGTCCGCCAAACACTTCCTGGTTTCTTAAGATAAATTTCCTCAACGGATTGGCGCGAATTGCAAAATGACGGCTTACAACCACTTGATATTGTTCGATTATTCTCGGCGTCACTTGCAAAGGCAAGTTCAGCTGGATCATCATTAGGTCGTCCATCTGTTATCAAGAGGGCCTTGCGCATGTCCATCCAATTTAAGTAACTGCAACCTAAGATCACGAAATATGTCGGAGGGCCTAGGCATCTAATTTGTGCTATCAATTCATATAAAGCGGAGCCCCAGTATGCTGCCGATCCTCGTAAATTCTTTATGTAAGGATGAACATCTTCTATTGCAACATCTTGACCCTCAAATTTCTTTCCACATGCAGATATGGCTGACTTGATCCGATAATATTCAAACATCGACAGTGCATAGAATAGGTCTTCTTTCTCTGAAATCTTGTGTCTCTATCTAATACTCGGTTTTGGAAATGGATATAATCTAATTACGTTATTTCAACTCTTAGCGCCTATCCCTTCAATCCTTTATCACCATAAAGAAGCAGAAAAAAAGGTGAATTCCTCTGCTTTGAGTTCATGATCTTCATTCACAATGTTGTCTTTTGATTTGCGCAAGTTTGCGTTGATGTTGCTTTAGACGTCTAATTCATCCTTAACACCTGGCTACCTACAATCAATCGGCGCCATCACTGATTGTCTGCACAGCTATTAATTAATAGGCAGGATCCCTAGCATGTGTCTGCGGCAATTCTTAATGCGGTTCCTCAATGATTCCGTGCTGATAATCACGGACGATATAATTCTTTACATAAACATCAATATAGTTAATGCTGAACTGTTGATTTCTAGAACCTATTGCTCGCTTACAGATATGGACAAGCTCATCAACTGTAACGCATTCGATTATGCAAACTCTCCATTAACTACGCTGGCGCTTTTAGAACCACATGAATGCGAATTCGTGAAGTAAAATTTGGCATCATATTGCATCACACCAAATGACTTCGATGCAGCTACGAGTGGTCACCACAGTGGTCAGCAAACATTGTGTTGTTAGCTTCAGTTGAGGTCAATCCAACATTAGCCTTGGTATCGGTATTTCCATATAAAGGTGTGTCTTCCTCATATTCAATGATGAATGAATTATCAAATATTATCAAGTCCTTCTTCCAAATATTGAGGTTACGTATCTCGAGGAATTAACTTTGGTCGACTGGATAGAATGCGTCAGACAACACTCGGATAGCTTTAACATGATATCGCCCTCAATCAGCTTCGCATTCAGTGTGTTTGTGGTCCATATCTGAGGAGGCAGACTAGCGGCCATTACTATGTTGGCAAGCACCATAAAAAAGATTTGAGTACCAGCATAGCCCGAAGTAGAAATTTGGTTATTTTCTTAAACATCGTATATATTTTTTCTTGTTTGTTGTTCAGACATTCGGTAAAAGTATTGGACGTTAATTCCAACATTATTTTCGATGACATCATTATTGTAGAGTAGGTTGCGCGCAATCAGCCATCGTAATGCGCCATAAAGTCGTGAGCGTGATACTAGGAACTCACGTGTGATATTTATATTTTAAAGGTGCTCAGTTACGACCACTATACCTACGTTGTCAGTAGACGTTGGAGGCATATTAGGTAATTTGTCACTCACTTCGAAGATATCTTGAGAAAAAGCACAGCTTGACCCTTGCAGCTATCCTGTCCAAAGTGACCACTATAACTGACAACATTTACGAATGGTATGATCCTGAACAGAAACCGTTGCTAAGACTGGGAGAGATGAATAATTGCTTCAGGAATGGCTCCAGGATCCAAGCTCTTCCAATAAGCCTCTGGTTGTGGAGTCTTCTTTCCTCTATTAACATGGTTGAAAACGGTCGTCTTGTGAGATAATTGATCAGGGAGGCAGGAAGCTTTGTTTGTACTGACTTCATAAGTTTTGACCTGATTTGGATATGTTCGCTTGATGCATATTCCACAATTGCTGTCACAGAATGTGTTGATAGCGTTTTCGAATGTAGAAAATCAGTGTTTTGTTGTAATATGCGCAGACGATCCTTTTATAGACGAATTTTACGTTCTATTGATGTTTCCATGGATCTTGATTTGGATTTCAAACAATGATAATTTTATTGGCACGCTTTACGTTCTGCTGAAGTTTCCATGGCTCTGGATGTACATTTAAAATGGAGATAGTTTTTTTTTAGCGCGCTTTACCTTCAGCTGACGTTTCCATGATTCTGGAAATGGATTTAAAACTACGATCGCTTTCTTGGCGCTCTTTGCGTTATTCTATGATTTCCATGGCTCTGGACGATTATTCAAAATTGAGATTGTTTTCAAGGCGCGCTTTAAGGTATCTTGAAGGTGCAGTTGCTCTAGCATACTTTTTACGCAATCTTCTTCAAGTCTGATTCGCGTAGCCGCGTCATTTTCGTTGCTCAATTTCTCCTGACGTTTCATTTATTCCTTCTCCAGTCGTCTCTTACACTGTGTAATCGTTTATTTTCGTTGTTTATTTACATTTTTCTAGTGTGTGAAGATCTCATTCTGGAAAATGAGATCAATTGGGAAGTAAAGGTAAATTTATATTATACTAGGCTTCTCCCGAGAATTAGCCCGAGTGAAATTTCTTCATACTGAAAATACGAGTATATCGTACATCAATAAAAATATTAGAAGTGCCATAGAATATCAATACTGGAGTAACGCAGGCAAAAAGTGTGTGTGATGGCAAAAATTTTATTATATTAGTGTTTAGGTATTTGATTAGTTTTCAATCCATTTAGTTGTTTCAAAATCAATATAGTTTAAATAGATGGCAGCTTTTCCACCCAACCCCCGAGGTACCCGCCCCAGCGCATTAACCCTTGAAATTTCCTGAGTTGAGTGAGTGACTGCGTTGGATCTTGACTACGATGCCCATCTTCTTAGTTAGAATAGGAAAAAATAGGTTTATAAAAAAAATAATCCAAAATACTGGCATGTAAATATTTTTCTGTAAAAAATAAATGAGCACATGGAAATTAGGCAAACATGTGTTTGCTAATGACCGCGACTGCATTTTAAACGATTAAAAAAACTAGATAAAAAAACAAAGGCCAGAACAAAAATTAATAAAAAATACGAAAACAATTAATTACATACAGTAACGCTAATTTTAAAGTGTTTTTTATTTATTGCTTTGTGTGCACTTACCGTAACCTAGTAATATAAATTTGTCTCTCAATACTCAATACCTTTGTAAAAAAAAAAGTAACACTCGTGTTTGCGCCTAGTTATGTAAATAACTTGCTAGGCTGCATTGATTTATAATCATGTAAATTTTTCTTTCTTTCTTTTAATTATGTAAATATATCTATATATATATAAATGAATGTATGTCTGTTTGTCCTTTATGCCTGACCAAACCACTCATTGGATCGCCATGAAACTTTGGGAAGTTATTTAGTATAGTACTGGGAAGGTTTCTAGCAAATAAAATTTTTGAAATAACTTTTCGCCTAGATATAATCAAGATAAATATTCTAATTTATCTGTTATAATTCAACAATCTGCTCTAAATATTATCATGATGATACGATGATTTTGTAATGTAGAAAATTAGGAAAGACAAAATTCAGGATGACATGGCAATTTATTTGAGACAAGAATAATGATACAATTCAAAGGCAAGATACTATTCCTTTAACTTCCAATTACCGAGGGAACCAATTAATATTGATTTTATTCAACTTATCGAGAATTTTTCAAGGGACCGGGAAAAAATGTTCACTTTATTGAGAGATTCGTTAAACAAACCTTTACTCGGGTAAAACCCGGGCGAAGCCGGGAATATCCATTTCGTAGCTTAACCCGTCTCTCCAAGAGGCAGTCTCTTATTAAAGGTCTATTAGAGATTCTTTAATAGCAATTAGAATCTTCAATGAGAGACCACCAACAGGAGAAACAAGTTGATTCATGTTTTAGGTGGTCTTTCTTAAGAGACTCTATTTACATATATTAATATATATGAAAAAATTAAAATATTTTATCAAGATAAATATTCTAATTTATCTATATATATAAAAATGAATGTATGTCTGTTTGTTTGTCCTTTATGCCTGACCAAACCACTCATTGGATCGCCATGAAACTTTGGGAAGTTATTTAGTATAGTACTGGGAAGGTTTCTAGCAAATAAAATTTTTGAAATAACTTTTCGCCTAGATATAATCAAGATAAATATTCTAATTTATCTGTTATAATTCAACAATCTGCTCTAAATATTATCATGATGATACGATGATTTTGTAATGTAGAAAATTAGGAAAGACAAAATTCAGGATGACATGGCAATTTATTTGAGACAAGAATAATGATACAATCAAAGGCAAGATACTATTCTTTTAACTTCCAATTACCGAGGGAACCAATTAATATTGATTGTATTCAACTCATCGAGAATTTTTCAAGGGACCGGGAAAAAATGTTCACTTTATGGAGAGATTCGTTAAACAAACCTTTACTCGGGTAAAACCCGGGCGAAGCCGGGAATATCCATTTCGTAGCTTAACCCGTCTCTCCAAGAGGCAGTCTCTTATTAAAGGTCTATTAGAGATTCTTTAATAGCAATTAGAATCTTCAATGAGAGACCACCAACAGGAGAAACAAGTTGATTCATGTTTTTAGGTGGTCTTTCTTAAGAGACTCTATTAACATATATTAAAATATGAAAAAATTAAAATATTTTATCAAGATAAATATTCTAATTTATCTATATATATAAAAATGAATGTATGTGTGTCTGTTTGTTTGTTTGTTTGTCCTTTATGCCTGACCAAACCACTCATTGGATCGCCATGAAACTTTGGGAAGTTATTTAGTATAGTACTGGGAAGGTTTCTAGCAAATAAAATTTTTGAAATAACTTTTCGCCTAGATATAATCAAGATAAATATTCTAATTTATCTGTTATAATTCAACAATCTGCTCTAAATATTATCATGATGATACGATGATTTTGTAATGTAGAAAATTAGGAAAGACAAAATTCAGGATGACATGGCAATTTATTTGAGACAAGAATAATGATACAATTCAAAGGCAAGATACTATTCCTTTAACTTCCAATTACCGAGGGAACCAATTAATATTGATTTTATTCAACTTATCGAGAATTTTTCAAGGGACCGGGAAAAAATGTTCACTTTATGGAGAGATTCGTTAAACAAACCTTTACTCGGGTAAAACCCGGGCGAAGCCGGGAATATCCATTTCGTAGCTTAACCCGTCTCTCCAAGAGGCAGTCTCTTATTAAAGGTCTATTAGAGATTCTTTAATAGCAATTAGAATCTTCAATGAGAGACCACCAACAGGAGAAACAAGTTGATTCATGTTTTTAGGTGGTCTTTCTTAAGAGACTCTATTTACATATATTAAAAATATGAAAAAATTAAAATATTTTATCAAGATAAATATTCTAATTTATCTATATATATAAAAATGAATGTATGTGTGTCTGTTTGTTTGTTTGTTTGTCCTTTATGCCTGACCAAACCACTCATTGGATCGCCATGAAACTTTGGGAAGTTATTTAGTATAGTACTGGGAAGGTTTCTAGCAAATAAAATTTTTGAAATAACTTTTCGCCTAGAAATAATCAAGATAAATATTCTAATTTACCTGTTATAATTCAACAATCTACTCTAAATATTATCATGATGATACGATGATTTTGTAATGTAGAAAATTAGGAAAGACAAAATTCAGGATGACACGGCAATTTATTTGAGACAAGAATAATGATACAATTCAAAGGCAAGATACTATTCCTTTAACTTCCAATTACCGAGGGAACCAATTAATATTGATTTTATTCAACTTATCGAGTATTTTTCAAGGGACCGGGAAAAAATGTTAACTTTATCGAGAGATTCGTTAGACAAACCTTTACTCAGGTAAAACCCGGGCGAAGCCGGGCGGGTCCGCTAGTATGTATATAAAATGAGTGAAAGATTCAATAAAGTGAGTCAGTTAGCTAAATCGAGTGAGACGTCCTTCCTCTATTCAAACAGCTTGCTACATCGCATTCTTGCGAAGGGACAACATCTCGGTAGTCAATCCGCCGGTCTGGTCTCATAAAGTACAGTCATCAAAAAGCTCTGCCACATATCGTCATCACCTGAGACCAGACTAGAGGCTGAAGGAGCGAAAGGAAGTCCTGGCTAACATTGTCAGGAACCAAGCTCCAATATATGGTCCCTCGAGCCGGATTCCAAGAAAAAGAGCGTGATTCTACTGAGAAGGAACCTTCAAAACTGAAAATATGTCTAAAGCAATCAAAAGCCTAAAGGTCAAGATCCGTTCCCAGATAAGACGAATGGATAGAAACCTGGCATCCATAGATGAAGACATATCGGGAGGCGATCTGCATAAATTGAAACTGATAGATGAAGGTATATCAGAAATAAAAACTGAAACAAAAATCCTATTCGATGAGTTATTTGAACAGGAGGAAGTAGAAGAAGAGAAGGAACTCGAAAGTTATGAAACAATTCAAGATAAAATGGAAAAACTGGAAATAAAGCTTAGACGTGCATTAGAAGGAATACAACGTACAGCTAATGCCAAACAAGCAAAAGGACTCGAAACAGTGAAATTGCCCAAGTTTGATTTGCCTCACTTCTATGGAGAGGCGAACTCTTGGTTCAATTTCAAGGAGGTATTCGGAATAGCCATAGATCAAAATCCAGGGTTAAATGATCTACAAAAGCTGCAATATTTGGGCTCCGCAGTAAAGGGAGAAGCAGCCAGACTGATACGTGGGTTCCCAATATCATCAGAGAGCTACGAGCAAGCATGGGATACTCTAGTATCCAGATACGACAACCAAAGAGAGTTGGCCTATGCGCAACTGAATAAAATCTTCAAGATCAAGCAAATGAAGAATACATCAGCAAAGGCCCTAAGGGAACTCTTGGACACATGTAACGAGTCTGTACGCAATCTAGGATCCCTCGGATTGCAAATAAATGAGTTGGTAGACGTAATATTGGTTCAGTTCTTGAGGAACAGAATCGATGAGGATATGAAACGACAGTGGGAGTTGACCCAGGATGAGATATCATTTCCTTCCTATGAAAACTTCATTTTATTTCTTGAAAGACAAGCCAGAAGTCTGCCACAGGGATCAAGGGAAATCAAAGAAAGGAAAATGAAATTCAAAAGTACTATGCAAATGTACACATTGCGATTAATAACAATGCTCAAATATGTATTGCATTCAAAGCAGGTCATAGAATAAACAACTGTACTACATTTAGTACAATGCCTATCGAACAAAAATGGGAATTTGTCAAGCAAAACAAAATGTGCTACAATTGTCTAAAAAAAGGGCATGCAAGAAAAAATTGTTACCAAGGACCTTGCAAGAAGTGCGACAAAAGGCACCATACATTGCTCCATAAGCTTGACACAGAGGTAACTAATACTCAGAAGGGTGCGAAGCCACAGATCTTTACACCTGTAAGTGAAATCAACAACACGAGTATCGAACAAGGAAGTTAGACCATTAATCAAGTACTCCATGCGACTGCTCAAATAATTTTGGAAGGTGAAAACGGTACACAGCAGATCTGCCGAGCACGTTTAGATTGTGGATCACAACTTAGTTTGAACACAAAAGAAATTTTTGAGAAACTTGGGCTCAAAGGAGAAACATCACGACGTTCACTTAGGGGTATTGGAAATAATCCAGTCCAGGGTTCATCTACATCTGTTAACTTGGCATTCAAATCAATTTATAGATCCGAAAAGTACCAAACAAATGCTCTAGTAATGGAAGTCTTAACAACTAAAATTCCAAACTTCAAATTGGCAGAACCGACCTGGATCATGCAGAGAGGGCTTGAGTTGGCAGACCCTCTGTTTCATATTTCGGCACCTATCGACATCATTCTAGGTGCAGATATGTATGCATATTTGATGCATGGAGAGAAAAAATGCTGGGAAAGAACCAGCCTATAGCAATGAAATCAAAGCTCGGTTGGATTCTAACGGGCAAAGTAGACGGCTCTCTCTCGTCGAACTATAAAGGTGGACCGTGCAGCTTTACGGTTCAAACAACATCAGAATTAGATGGTCTGGTGAGGAATTTCTGGGAAGTGGAGTCAGTGCCGTCATTTCAAGACCAGAAAACAAGGGAAGAAGATTATGAGACTTTTTACATGAAAATCTATTCCAGAAACTGCCAAGGAACATACAGTGTGAAACTACTATTCAGGAAAGCCAATCATGCACATACTTCACTTTTTCCTGACTCCTATTCAAGCCAAACTTCTCAGAGATTAATGCCTATTGAAAATAGCATGTCCAGAGCTAACAGCGAAGCAAAAATATCACCGCATCTAGGTCATCCCTCCATTATTTCAGAAGTCAACAGGAATTCACCGCAGGCAGCTCATCAAAACAGCTCCAGTCCTACCTCTAAATCTCCAATAATTCCACTAAAAGGAATGTCTAGTGAGAATATTTTGCACAAAACTAACTGGCCCCTCTTCCCTTTACGCCTCGAGATCTGAACTGAAGTTCAGCGGTGGGGGGGGGGGTGTTGGGGGGGAGTATGTTTGCGCCTAGTTATGTAAATAACTTGCTAGGCTTCATTGATTTATAATCATGTAAATTTTTCTTTCTTTCTTTTAATTATGTAAATATATATGTATATAAAATGAGTGAAAGATTCAATAAAGTGAGTCAGTTAGATAAATCGAGTGAGGCGTCCTTCCTCTATTCAAACAGCTTGCTACATCGCATTTTTGCGAAGGGACAACATCTCGGTAGTCAATCCAGCGGTCTGGTCTCGTAAAGGACAGTCATCAATAAGCTCTGCCACATATCGTCATCACCTGAGACCAGACTAGAGGCTGAAGGAGCGAAAGGAAGTCCTGGCTAACATTGTCAGGAACCAAGCTCCAACAACTCGTATAAAAAATATATTCTAGAAAAGGTACGCGAGCAACAAAAAAAAAATGCAGAACGCTGATTGGTTGTTCGCCTCGTATTTACTCCGCGTAAAAATGTTTTTCAAATTAAAAAAGCAAATAGCCCAAAATACTAATCAAAATGTAACCGAAATTTTTCTTCAGGTTCATAAAAAGCGACATGCACAATTTGGTACCAATTGGTTCAGTAGGTTTTGAGTTTATCGCGAAACAGACAACAGACATTGACTTATATATATGTAAGAAGATATTAATCTATTTGGTTTATATGAGATAGTGTCACACGTAGAAAATTTATTGTCTCGTAGACAAGGCAGAAATATCATGATAAAGATTAAGAATATGTTTTAAAAACAAAATATGCTCTGCTATAAATTTATATATATTACCCATATTCAAAAATTAATTTAAAAAAATAACAATATATAAATATTTCATCAGAAAAAGCGAGCTTTCGAAAAACGAAGCTCTTCTACCGGGTGAACAATGTTTAGTGGATAAATATAAACTGTTTGTGAAAATTATATGTTCACTCACTGAATGTTCACAACACTTCTGCACACATGCCGGCATGTATAGCAAAATCAAACTTTAAAAGCATTTTAAAACACTCAACTATTATGCAATATTTGTATTGACATTTTCGGAAAATTATATATTATACTTAGTAGCAACAAAAAGGTAAAAACCCAGGTTCCTGGAGCGTTCCATATATTGCCAATTACCCGGGCTTTTTATAATTAGAAAATTGTGGGATATATGTACATATATGTAATAAGTTGAGGTCTGGTAGCCTCTTGTAGAATCCTGTCGACTCTCGCTATATGCTGTGGTAACCGGTGGTCAAACCTGTAGTAGCCGAGAGGGACAGTCAGGGCGTGGAGAGTTTTCCAGTTCGCTGCACTTTGGAATACCTTTTTAACAGTTTTCACAGAGTACAGGCAGTCGTGGTCGAGGCAGAGTGGAAAGCTTGGGAACCACACACACAAAACGAAGAGACACAGCTGAAGTAGGAAAGTTCCATGAACAGATAGGAGTTGAGCTAAGCAAGATGGAGATATAGAGTTCTTACTGTTTTACATGGCGATGATGTGGACCTGGCTACAAGCGACAAGGGCTTGCGCCGACGGTGAAGAGACTAACTGCGGACTAACTATGCTCGGCTAAAACCGAGGTGTTTATATACCATTCCCGAGGAGGGGGGTTGGAGATGTCTGAGAATGTGAACTTTGAACGTCTGGGGCATTCTGCACCCTTTGGACCAGATGGCAACGGGCTGCCGAATTCCTTTTCAGGGTTGTTATTTTGTCTGAGAATGTGAACTTTGAACGTCTGCACCCTTTGGCCTTGATGGCAACGACTCGCTAAATTCCTCTTCAGGATTGTTGGGTTTCTCTCTCGATCTTAGACGTTTTTTGAACTTATTAATCTTGCTTTAACTCAGCTCTTAATCTATTACATAGTTTTATTTATTTGTCTTTAGTTTGTACAAAGTACATTACATATGGTGATGCAATGACACAGATTAATCATGCATATAATTATTTATAGATATGTTTCTATATACAACATGACAATCTTGTTAGAAGTAATTATACAATATAGGGTTGTTGGTTTAAATTACCATATATATATATATATATATATATGGATTCGCCGCTAGGAGGCCAAATTGGATGGACGCACGGTCGCCTCGCTCTGGAGCTAAGCATCAAATTTTAATTCTAATTCTATTTTGATAAATTTTTCCTATCTTATCTTTCTTACCGTAACCCCAATTCATATCTAATTGCAATTGTTATTGTGTCTTTTGTGCCAAAAATATTTGGCTGAGAAATTGGAAATCAAAATTTTTCGAAATGAAATTTGTATACTTGCTAACTGTTTTGATTGTTATTTCTCTGGTAACATGCAAAAATGAAACTAAGTTTACTCAGATTAAATACACTAAATTTATTAACAAAATCTACGTCTGTTATTCCATGGCACTGCTTAAGCACTCCTATGCCTACCTAATAAATTAATAGCCGTTCTTATGATTATTTGTGGCGTCGAACACAATCCTGGTCCTCCAACTAAGAAACAAACAACCCTACTGTCAACACAATTTCCCAGGCAGAAAGGGTCAGGTGATCAAGACCTAAAAACTCTTATTAAACAAATGGCTTTAGATTTAAAATACTTGGGTGAAAGACTATATTCCAGACTACAAAGTATTGAACAAAAGATGGTGGATTGGGACCAGAGACTCGGTGCCGTTGAGACGTCCCTAAAAAAAGAAATGGAAGCGGTTACCGCGAATGATGCTAGGGTACTGAGATGGTGGGAACATGTCGAATCAATGGAGAGAAAGCTCAGGGAAAACAACCCAGTAATATACGGATTAAATGGAACTGAAAATGAAAACTCTGATGAGACTCTGACAAAAGTCACTAAAATAATAAGGGAAAAATTGCTAATTACAGAGGAATTGGAGATACTACGCTGCCACCGTCTCTCAAGAAGACCTAGTTTTTCTGTCATAGTCGAAATACCGAAGCAAACGATTAGAACAAAAATATTCAGGAATTCGGGCAGACTCAGGGATGATAGGATTTATAGGCAAGGATTATAGCCCTAAAATTCGAGATCAAAGACGCATCTTGAATGCCAAAAGGAACAATTTGTTAGAGAGGGGTACTAGAGCGAAACTGAGGGACAAGCCTGCTTGTAAACGGTGTAAGTTACCAGGTTAAAAACGGCCAGGTAGTTAATGCCACCGGAATATCCATATAGCAAACTCCTGAAATTTTGAATATCGGGCTGCACGCAAATATAACTGATAACTATACATGTAGATCTTTATCTAAAAATGTTTCCAAACAATTTCCTGCTAAGAATGCGACAATTATATTACTACACTGGAATAATATTAAGTTATACCACAGAATTATATCGTTATTTTCACTCATAGACTATTTTGAATAATTCGAAGTGTTTGCAATTACTGAAACATGGCTTATAGAAGAAACCAAAATTTTACAGAGGATTACCATATTAAACAAGTCCCAGCAATTAGGACAGAAATAAAGGGAAGAGTTTCCGGAGGAATTATAATAGGGCTTAGGAAAAATTTACAATTAACAATTAAAAAAACAGAGGTAGGTTCCTGTTGGATAACAATAATTATAAAAAAATTAATCGATGGGTCTGATGTGAATAGTACCTACCCCCCATGCATCACATGAACAAAATGTAACTAAATTGCTAAATCAGATTGAATACCAAATAAAAGAGTGCAATGAAGTCGTGATTGCTGGTGACATAAATATAAAAACATGGAACAGGGGCAGTCTGCACAACCCATTACAATTGGAAACAACCCTAAATAAGCACAGATTTTCCAAATACCAAATAATTTCTCCATAATCAGAAGGACTCATTGCCTTCAATGATTCAAACTCAATAACAATAGCAAATGGAAGAACAAAAGGAGACACAGAAGGTTCATTTACCTTTGTGTGAGATAGAGGTTCATCAGTCTCCTACTACTTTATGTTCACACAAAGCCTAATAAAGAACATATCTGATATGTGGATAGAAGAACTCCCCTATTCTGACCATCTACCAATAATCTTAGTACTAAATATAGATCATAAACTGAAGCAATCAACACAAAAAACGTGATACCATTCAGAAAATACGACTGGTCTCAAAATGAAGAACTACTAAAACGAAATCAGGATGCACTAGAAGAAATATATGACATCGCTACAGATATTAATACAATGACTGCAAATTTCACCGAGCAATTCACCGATAGGGAATGCTATCAAATGAAAAACACAACTAAATCAAGTTTAAAGAAATATACTAATTCAGACGAAGAACAGGACCGGAAAAAATACATAAAAGATTGGAAGAAATACTTAAATTTACTAAAAAAAGAGATAAATTTAATAAAAACATTAGACAAAATAGAAAATGCTAGAGTTACCAAATCTTTCTGGAGCGCTCTATCTATTTTCAGAAAAAGGTAACCCCATCAGCTGATATAGATATAAAGGACTAGTTTATCTTCTATAAAGAAACTGCTAAATAAAGGCGACAATGAACCTTTCCATAAAGCAAACATGATGATCAGGTGGGAAGATATAGAATTAGATAAAGAAATAAAGCTTGATGAGATCAAAGCCGAAATTAAAAGTTTAGCGGATGGAAAAGCAGCAGGACCGGATTATATTCCCAATGAACTTTTAAAGAAATTACCAATACCTATTCTAGAAAAACTAAGAATTATATTCAACAAGATAATGATAACAGAGAAATATCCCGAGATTTGGACAAATTCAATTATACATCCTATTTTCAAAAACGGGGACAGAAATAACCCATCTAACTACAGAGGAATTGCCCTATGCAGCAATATGTTCAAATTATTTATTCAATTCTGAGAATCAGACTTATATAGGAGTAAATCAAGCAGGATTCCGAAAATACGTTCATGTCTAGACCATATTTTACCCTGAATACCCATATCCAACTGTCTTTAAGAAAGAAACGAGGTGAATTATACGTCTTCTTTGTTGATTTGACCAAGGTATTCGACACAGTTCCTCACGAAATACTATGGAATAAATTACAAAAAATGGGAATTAGCCCAAGGTTTATATCAATAATAAAATGTTATTATGAGGCAGCAAAAATCTCAGTTAGATGGAGAGGTGAATACTCAAACTAAGTAAAAATTGATTCCGGAGTTTTACAAGGAGAGCCACTGTCACCTCTACTATTTATAACTTACTAGACGAATGACCCGGGCAACGCCCGGGTTTACACGATTAAATGTATATTACATATGGAAGATGGACGTAGTTCCCGGAGGTCACCCGCGAGGCTTTTTTCTGTGTCACCAACTCTGCCTCCGCGCGCCAGGACCTCTTGATCCCTCTGATTGGTCGGTGGGAACTTGGACTGTCCAACCGGCCGGTAGCCGGACGATTACATTTTATCGGAGGGGGAGGGGGGGGGCGGGGGCAGGGAAGTCACGTGCTCGCCGGCAGCCAATGGGCGCGCGCCGCCATCAGATCGCCCGCGTTCTAGAGGGCGCTGCTCGTGAGCTAAGTAGAATAATTTAAATATATAGTTTTAATAATTGATTTATATATTTTTTAAAATAGTCTATGGTTATCCCCGTTATTTTTTACCTACTGCGAATTTGTATACCGGGCATACAAACCAACAGACCAACAGACAAACATCCAAACATTTATTTTTATATATATAGATATATCTGATCTAATTGAATATTATAATAATTATTAACTTACAGGATTCTATATTCCAGACTTTGGCCTCCTTCATCTTCTCATGTATGCAGATGACATAGCAATAATAGGAGAATCAAAAATCAATTTGCAAAGTAAAATCAATTTACTTAGAACTTATCTGAAGGAAAATAAATTAGTTTTAAATTTAAAAAATCAAAAATAATGGTGTTCAGAAATGGTTGAAGACCAGCAAGAAATGAGAAATAGTTCTGGGGAGGCACTCCGTTGACTCTCACCCCTAAAATAACATATCTGGGATTCCCCTATACAAACACACACAGTACCAGACAAGCTGCGCTAGTTTTCATGCAAAGGCATATACCGCACTAAACTCAACTAAAAAGAGAAAAAATCGATTCGATAGAAGTTGCATTCAAACTATTTGAATCTTCGATAAAATCAGTTCTTTTTTATGCGGCCCCAGTGTGGGCCTGCGATAATGGGGAAATTATAGAGCAACTTCAAACCTCATTATGAAAAACTTTCTTGATTTACCTAGATATATCCCGGGGCACACACTAAGATTGGAAACTGGAAGAATCTCACTTACTGCTACCGCCACAAAATTAACATTGAAATACTACCTGAGAATTCTGGAAATGGACGATTACAGACTACCAAAATTACGCTGGAACAGACTGAAAGAAATACATCAAATGTCAAAAAGCTCTATAGGATTATACAGAACCGTTAATGATATAATCAACTGTTGTGGGCAGTCATGAGTGAACCTCATACCTAACTATGATACAATTAAAAAGAACCTCCTAAGAGTATGAAAACAAAAATAGAACAGCTTATTCAACAAGACTTTGCTAGACTTGACAATTCGAAACTTTTTTTCAAACTGTAAACGTCTCTGTAATTCATTCATGCCAGAACGATACTTGTCATGGAATCTGTCATCGAAGATAATAGACCATTGCACGGACTAGAATTACTTCAACTCTAGATAGAGAAAGTCATATTCTCATCATCAAAAAGGAAAAAAATCACTGCAGGATTTGTGGAAATATGATATCTGATGAAATCTCCCACTATATCATAGAATACAGATAATTTTGTGAAGAAAGAGAAAAAAACTCTTAAAAACACCTTCTGGAGATC
Source organism: Cordylochernes scorpioides (assembly GCA_030710605.1). NCBI lineage: Eukaryota > Metazoa > Arthropoda > Arachnida > Pseudoscorpiones > Chernetidae > Cordylochernes > Cordylochernes scorpioides. The sequence continues at coordinate 41,715,034 of CP092869.1, read as the reverse complement.
TGTAAACACACTATAGACGCTGATAAATATTCAGAAAAGAAGAATATAACAAAATAACTCTATAATTTCTACAGATCAATTATAAATATATTCATACACAAATAGGTAGTGAGGAAAGTTCTAGAACAGATGTGTAAATAAATCCCTTTTCAAAAAAAGAATCACTTGCACGTGGGGAAAAGGAGGAAAATTACTGTATTATTTTGTTGTTGTATGGCGAGCCCATACAGGGCAATGGGCTCCAATAAGAGCCTTTTTGTTGTTGTTGTTGTATATGTAATATTGTTGCAAATGATCCTGTCGACGTATGGATAAACTGGCAGTCGTGTACGTGAGGCGAGTGTTGATGTTCTTCCCACACGCGGACAACAAGAAGCAGAGGCAGGGCTGGATGTTAGCACCGAGAGTGATCGGGGACAGCCCACGGGGCAGAGGTAGAGGCCATGACACAAACTTGGATGCCTATCACCGAGACATGGAGAGAGAGGCTGCGAGAGACAGAAGCCGCCTGCCGATGGCCACACCCTAGAACATCTGCTGACCCCCTGCCAAAACCTGTATTGTTTACAGGGGTCGTCTATATAAATCCCTGGAGGGAGGGGGGGGCGCATCTGTCTGGGCGTTGGCATTTTCCTCTTCTGTCTCCAGCTGTCCCCAGCTGACCGCTCTTTGGATATTTATTTTGACGTCACCAATTTTAGTTTAAATACAAATAGGGGTTCACAGGTATTATTAATAAAGATATAGGATATATACAAAATATGGGGTGGTATCAAATTGAAACGGTGTACATTCAAATAGAAGGGTTGGATCTTATAAGGTATCGGCTCTAACTAATTGGAAGATATGTGACATATACTAAAAGTGTCATTTTTATACAGTTTTAAATATATATATTAAAGTCGGTGTATGTATGTATGTATGTATGTGTGTGTATGTTTGTCGGCTATACACGTCCACAATACGTAACTAATTTGGCTGATATTTTAACAGTATATATAGAAGAATCTGGTAAAACTTAGAGTGAAAATTCCAGGTCTCTATCCCGAATATTCTTCGAGTTATTTGTAAATTCGCGTTGCAAATTGGCCCTTTCGCTCGCAAGCAGCACCTCTAGCGGATAAGATGAGAGGTAATATCAGCTGACCTAATGTACATGTAAAACGTGTTTCAACAGGACATAGAGAAAAATCTGGATAGATATTTGTTGCATTTTTAGCCAAGAAAATTTGAAATTGACAGGTTCTGGGCAATATATATTTGTTTTTTTCAGTCAGAAAATGATGATGACAATATTGCTGTATCATGTGTGATTATCAGATACAAAATTATATCGGGAATGATTCCAAAAAGCAGTGATCACGGGTGAAACCAGTTCATTTTTAGTATGGAGGAACAAAATTTTAACGGAAAAACATTCATTCGAGAAGAAGACACTTAGCCAGATCATCTCTCTATGAAAATATAGTTTCTCAGAGACAAATTTGGAGCGGGACATTTCACAAGAGTGACATCCACGGCGCCAATTTATAATTGTAACGAATAGTATTTGAATAAAACATTTAATCGGGTAAAACCCGGAGTTGCCCGGGTCATTCGGCTAGTATATATATATATATATATATTACTTTACGCGAACAGATAAAAGTCGAGCTAGGAGCGAAAGATGGAGATAGAAGAGTTCTTACTGTTCTACATGGCCTATGAGATGGACCTTGGAAACAACCGGCGAGGGCTTCCACTGATCGTGAAGTGACTATTAAGTGACTATCTTTTCGGCTAGGGAGAGGTCTTATATATTTTGCCGAGAGAAAGTATTGAATTTCAACGGATGCAACAAGAGCGTGGATCGGAGGCGAAATTGTATACTCAGGTAACGCCCTAGCAGTTTCCTATCTTTAGACCTTGTTGTGGGACTGCTACATCTCGATCTCTGCTTTAGCTCAACTCTTAATCTATTACAGATTTTATTTATTCATCCTCAGTTTGTACAAAGTACATTACATATGGCGATGTAATTACACATGTCAATCATACGTATAATTATTTATATATGTGTTTCTATTATACAACATGAAAATCTTGTTATAAGGATTATACAATATGGGGTTGTTGGTTTAAATTACCATAGATGGGCCCTTAGAGTAAAAGGGTTTATTCGGGTTTGAACGGGTAAATCCTCTAACACAGGTAAGTAATTAAAATTTATTTCAATTAATTTAAACTGTGAGTGTTAAATAGGGCTATAACAAGATGATCTGTTTGGATATATCTGAAAATAATAAAAATAAAACTTATGTTTTATAACGTTTTTGTGTAAAAAATGTTTTTTTTTTTGTTTTTTTTTACTTATCCTGTAAAAAATGTTGAAATGTTGTAATGTTAAAATATATTTTTACATTGTTAATTTAATTTGTTGTTGTTTTATAATAGTGAAAATGCAAATTCATTGTTGCTGTTATTTATTATCGTTTGATTATCAAAAATTACATTGTATGTGATGATGATAACAAAAAATGACATTTTAAATTAATATACAAAATTCATTGAAAAAAAAAGGAAATAATTAATTATAAAATTCACAAACATGACATATCCCTCGGCTTTAAGGATTTATTTCCGTAAAATAAATGGCTTTAGTTGTGAAACATGAACTTTAACTAAGGAGGAATCTTCTCTTGATAATTCGCATGTAACATTTGATATCATTCTTGATATTTAAAATGGACCCTCATACTTTGGTGATGTTTTGACCTTGCTTGGTTCATTAAAAGCAATTTTACGAAGGACCAAATCTCCAACTCTGAATGATGATGATGGATGTCTTGCATCATGACGTGCTTTCCACTTTTCCCTATGCTTTCTACTATTTTCAATTTCCTTCTTTCTTGCTTCTTCTACTGTGCAATGTGATAAATCAGAAAATTCTGGGGTTGAAAAGTCACCAAAAAGTAGAAATTTTGGTGAAATTCCAGTGACATCATGGGGTGTGCTATTGTAGTCTTTCACAATTTTTGCAAGTAATGAAGACCATTTTAGTCTTGGATTCTCTTGAAGGTTTGTTCTCAATTTTGTGAAAATAGTGTCATTTACCTTTTCACATAATCCATTAATTTGTGGATGATATGGTGTCGAATAGGTGTGTTGAACCTGATGCTCATTTAAAAACTTGTTAAATTTTTTTTATGTAAAATTTTTTCCATTGTCATTTAAAATACATTTGATTTGTGGTACAGTTTTTATGATTTTGTCTAAACATTGAATTACTGCTTGATAAGTATTTGTAACTGTAGGGAAAGCCTAAACAAATCTTGTGAGGTGATCAACTACTACTTGAATATATTTGTGCTTTGTTTCATTTGCAGCTGAACCTAGCACAATATTGTCCATTTATATCAATTCCAGTGCTTTCAAATCAGAGTTTCGGGTAACATATTCTCCAATGAATGGTTTATGACTGCATAAAATGGTGTTATTAATCTTACTGTCTTATTAATTGAGGAATGAGAATGATTATCATGACATTCCTTGAGCATTTATTCTTGAAATGATTCCGGAACAACTGTTTTTAGAACTCCATTCTGTTTCACCATAAAAATATATTGATGAATATGAGAATTCTTTACAAATCTGAGATCTGCATTTTGTTGGTGTAGTCTAAGATTGGGGATTAATATATGAAATGAGACAGGTGATCTTGACAATGCATCGACATTCGTTTGTTTTGATCCTGATCTGTGAACTATTTTCATTGATTTAGTCGACAATTCAACAATCCATCTTAGAAATTTCACTTTTGGTTTATTTATGTTGAAGAGCCATTCTAGAACTGAATGATCTGTAATAACTTCAAATGTGTTGTTCTCAAGATAAACTTCGAATTATTGAACAGATTGAACTACAGCAAAGCATTCCAACTCAAATGCAGAATAGTTCTGTTGATGCGGTAAAAAAAATCTTGAATAATAGGAAATTACATGTTCTTGAGTATCACTTCCAATTTGAGCTAAAATAGAACCAATTCCTAGTTTAGATGCATATGTGTAAAGCTTACATGGCAATGAAGGATCATATGTAGTAAGAACTGGGTTTGTAGATGAATTTAACTTTTCTGAAATGATTTGTCAACTTCACTTGTCCATTTGAATAACTTATTTTTTCTTGTCAGGCTTGTTAAAGGATCTGCAATTTCACTAAACTTAGGAATAAATTTCCTGTAGTAACTTGCTAAACCCAAATATTGCCTTACTTGTTTCATTGTATTAGGCTGAGGAAACTCATTTATTGCCTTTGTTTTTCCAGGGTCAGGTTTAATTTTGTTGTGTCCTATGTTATGTCCTTAATAATTTATTTCTTGTTTTGCAAAGGAACATTTATTCAACTTGAGTTTGATATTGTTTTCCTTAAGCTTGTCGAATATATTTCTCTCAGGAGTTCAATATGATCTTTAAAAGTACTGCTGTAAATCAGAATACCATTTTGATAATTACAAACACCGTTCCAAAGAAGATTTCCAATATTATGTTGAATAATCCGTTGAAAAGTATTTAGAGCATTTTTCAAACCAAATGGCAAAACTAAAAATTCATAATGCCCGTCATTTGTGATGAATGCAGTTTTCTCAACAGAGTCTGGATGTAGTTCGACATGCCAATAGCCCCATGATATATCCAGTGTTGTGAAATATTTAGCATTATGTAGGAGATCAAACATGTCTTGGATATAAGGAAGAGGCTGCTTGTCATCAACTGTAATTGCATTTAGTTTCCGGTAGTCGATGCACATCCTCTGCGAACCATCCTTTTTTGAGACCAACACTATAGGGAAGGCCCAAGGTAACTGAGATTCTCTTATTAGTCCCTTTTGACACAATTTTTTAACTTGTCTTTTTATTTCATTGTATTCAGCAAGTGGTCTTCTATATGGTTTACAAATGATGGTAGGATGTTTAACTGTATGGATTTTATGTTGAACAGCAATCCTTCCTATATCAGTTTCATGCAGGTTGAAAAATGCTTGGTTTTCTTCAAGTAATTGGTTGAGTTCTTTTTGTTGTGCAGATGGGAGATCTTGACAATGCATCGACATTCGTTTGTTTTGATCCTGATCTGTGAACTATTTTCATTGATTTAGTCGACAATTCAACAATCCATCTTAGAAATTTCACTTTTGGTTTATTTATGTTGAAGAGCCATTCTATAACTGAATGATCTGTAATAACTTCAAATGTGTTGTTCTCAAGATAAACTTCGAATTATTGAACAGATTGAACTACAGCAAAGCATTCCAACTCAAATGCAGAATAGTTCTGTTGATGCGGTAAAAAAAATCTTGAATAATAGGAAATTACATGTTCTTGAGTATCACTTCCAATTTGAGCTAAAATAGAACCAATTCCTAGTTTAGATGCATATGTGTAAAGCTTACATGGCAATGAAGGATCATATGTAGTAAGAACTGGGTTTGTAGATGAATTTAACTTTTCTGAAATGATTTGTCAACTTCACTTGTCCATTTGAATAACTTATTTTTTCTTGTCAGGCTTGTTAAAGGATCTGCAATTTCACTAAACTTAGGAATAAATTTCCTGTAGTAACTTGCTAAACCCAAATATTGCCTTACTTGTTTCATTGTATTAGGCTGAGGAAACTCATTTATTGCCTTTGTTTTTCCAGGGTCAGGTTTAATTTTGTTGTGTCCTATGTTATGTCCTTAATAATTTATTTCTTGTTTTGCAAAGGAACATTTATTCAACTTGAGTTTGATATTGTTTTCCTTAAGCTTGTCGAATATATTTCTCTCAGGAGTTCAATATGATCTTTAAAAGTACTGCTGTAAATCAGAATACCATTTTGATAATTACAAACACCGTTCCAAAGAAGATTTCCAATATTATGTTGAATAATCCGCTGAAAAGTATTTAGAGCATTTTTCAAACCAAATGGCAAAACTAAAAATTCATAATGCCCGTCATTTGTGATGAATGCAGTTTTCTCAACAGAGTCTGGATGTAGTTCGACATGCCAATAGCCCCATGATATATCCAGTGTTGTGAAATATTTAGCATTATGTAGGAGATCAAACATGTCTTGGATATAAGGAAGAGGCTGCTTGTCATCAACTGTAATTGCATTTAGTTTCCGGTAGTCGATGCACATCCTCTGCGAACCATCCTTTTTTGAGACCAACACTATAGGGAAGGCCCAAGGTAACTGAGATTCTCTTATTAGTCCCTTTTGACACAATTTTTTAACTTGTCTTTTTATTTCATTGTATTCAGCAAGTGGTCTTCTATATGGTTTACAAATGATGGTAGGATGTTTAACTGTATGGATTTTATGTTGAACAGCAATCCTTCCTATATCAGTTTCATGCAGGTTGAAAAATGCTTGGTTTTCTTCAAGTAATTGGTTGAGTTCTTTTTGTTGTGCAGATGGGAGATGTGTTTCAGCAGATATGGAAAAACATTCATTTCCATTAAAATACACAGCTTTGTCTTTTGTGCCAATTATCAATCCAAATTTTCCTGCTATGTCAAGTCCAATTAGTAATGGATAGCTAAAGTTTTCAACTACCTGAATTTTACACTTGATTATTTTAGAATGGATTTTCAAAGTTACTTTCACTGAACCTAAGGTATAAGTACAACTGTTCACCTGTTTAATTTTAATTATATCATTTTTATTCAATTTTAAAACGAAAATTGCAATTATACCGCGAATGTTTCTTTTAAACGAAAAATCGAAATTTATTTTAAAGAGAAATAGCGATTATTTCTAACTTTAAGGATGAAGTATGATAGGATGAATTGTGAAGAGTAAAGACAAACGGAAAATAAAAGTGTACAGGGATGGGAATCGAACCCACAGTATTCCGCTTACAGGGCAGATGCCATGTCCACTAGACTACCCTGGACATATTTCTCCGTTCGTAAATATTATATGAAGTAATTTAAAATACAATATAACGCGGCTTATGACTGTAAAACGAGAATTGCAATTATACCGCGAATGTTTCTTTTAAACGAAAAATCGAAATTTATTTTAAAGAGAAATAGCGATTATTTCTAACTTTAAGGATGAAATATGATAGGATGAATTGTGAAGAGTAATGACAAACGGAAAAATAAAAGTGTACAGGGATGGGAATCAAGCCCACAGTGTTCCGCTTACCGGGCAGATGCCATGTCCACTAGGCTACCCTGGACATATTTCTCCGTTCGTAAATATTATATTAAATAATTAAAAATATAACGCGGCTTATGATTGTAAAACGAAAATTGCAATTATACCGCGAATGTTTCTTTTAAACGAAATTTCGATTTTTCGAATTGAATTAATTAAATTCGAATTAATTTCGAATTGTTCGAATTATTATTATTATTATTATCATAATATTCTATGTGTTCCGGAATATTATTATCAATAATATTCGTTAGGCAAACTTTAACTCGGATAAAACCCGGGCGAAGCCTGGTACATTTCCGCTAGTATATATATATATATATATATATAAATATGTCATAAAAAAAGACGAATATTCTAGTTACGTTACCAATTCATGCAGTCGTGGATGGTAAAAATGAATGATAACTTTTGTCCAAAAAATATATTTATTATTTTGATTATTTTTTAAAGCAAACAGTTTTTGCATACATACAACTAACATTGTTATTATCTATTTTCCAATAAAAATAATATTGGGTTATATTCCTTTTGTTAAGGATTCCTTTTCATTTTAAAATTTCACTCTGTGATTATAGAATTTTAATTATTTTATGAATAATAAAAATATGATATATATTTATATATATGTTATAATCCCGGGTAAGCCAACAAGTGAGTTAGAAGCAGTCGGGGTTGAGTGGCAAGGCGTGAAGAGTAGGAAGTCCGCGCGGGACAGTAAGGACAAAGTTAGGGATCAAAAGGCGCTCTCCCAGGAGGTTTCAAGTGGCACCAGGACCGGGAGGAAATTTGAAGACTACCATAGGAAAGTTCGGCGTCCTGCCTGAAGCCGCGGGAGCAGGGGGGGGGCAGAACGGCGGCAACAAGGGCCGCCGTGAGATATCAACGGACCTAGTACTGAGCGTGCCTGTCAGAAATATCAGCCGTAACTCTAACTGTCGACAGCCGGCCTGCCTTCCCTCTTTCTCCTTCTGCCTCGATCCTCGGGGATTGATTCTCATTGGTCAGTGACTTATGTGGGTCATCCTTCCCTCCCCTTCGGTCCGGTGGCAAACTGGTGTCACTTTGAGACGACTGGAAGACGTCATACTTTATTACTTACTTAAGGCAGATTGTGATATTTTAGCGCAATAGAGTGGGTAAAAATAATCAATAGTGTTACAATTTATATGCATTTATACTAATTTAACTATTACCTGTTCTTTGGTAAAAAAAAATAAATATTTAAGTTATATTAATAAAGTTACAAATCATTACACGAAATATGTGGTGAAGGCAGATAGGAACAGATTAATGGTTATTAATATGGTACAAGCTTAAATAAAGACTATTAAATTATATAGCTTTGTTTGAATTACGCCATATATATTTTTTGAAGAGAGATTGAGCAATCCATAATTAAAATTATATTCAGAAAATTTGCATATATTAGATTTATAATATTTTTATTATTCCAATATTTCGAAGGGTAACTCGCCTCTCTTTATCGAGGGTGTTTGTGTTTCTCCATAAAGTACGTGAGAACACGTGTATCACTCTCGTTCTACAAGACCAATGAAATATTACAGTTAAATATTACATTTTTAGTATATATTTAGCTAATATTAATATATATAATATTATACATAATAATTGTTGTTTTATCTACATGTATAAATTTACAACAGAGTAATTGTAAGCAATTGTGTGTATATATATATGGTAATTTAAACCAACAACCTCATATTGTATATAACTTATAACAAGATTTTCATGTTGTATAATAGAAACACATCTTTAAATGATTATACGCATGATTGACATGTGTCATTACATCACCATATGTAATGTACTGTGTACAAATTGAGGATAAATAAATAAAACTCTGTAATAGATTAAGAGTTGAGCTAAAGCAAGAGATAGAAGTCATAACGTCTAAAATCGAGATAGATTTAGAATTCCCACAACAAAGTCTGAAGATGGAAATTACCATGGCGCCAGTGTACAGTTTCGCCAGACGATCCACGCCCCTGTCGCATAAGGCCCCCGTCTTAACCTTTAAATACACACTTCACCCTCTGCGTGAGCCCTCGTCGGTTGTACCCCAGGTCCACCTCATCCGCCATGTAGTCAGTAAGAACTCTTCTATCTCCATCTTCGCTCCTAGCTCAACCTTTATCTGTTCACGTAACTTTCTTGGTGCAACTGTGTCTTCGTTTTTTTGTGTGGACATTCCCAAGCTTTCCAATCTGCTTCGACCACGACTGCCTGTACTTTGCGAGAACTTTTGAAGGTCTTCCAAGGTGCAGAAAGGTACTGGGAAACTCTCCATCCTGACTGTTCCTCTCGGTCAACACAGTATAGCAAGAGTTGACAGGGACTCACACCGTAGTCTAAGTCGACTGGATACCTCATCACATATTTAGTCGACAGGATTATACAAGAGGCTACCAGACCTCACCACATATATATAAATTATGAATTAATGGTAAATAATTTTTTTAAAATAAAATTGTTGTATTTCAATTTGATTACACACACACAGCGCTTAACGTTAATTATTCTTTAATTAACTACAACAAGGTGAAAGGATTATATATTGATGAAATGGTAATCATGGAGAAAGAGAATATAAGTCAGCGCGGCTACGCCGCTTGCAGGATACCAAAACCAAAAGTGAAGTACGGGTGTGTGACGTCAGCTCCGGTGTTGCCGAAGTTAACCGCCCGCCGTCACGGTCCAGCAATCTCCTCCTTCGAAGTGATCTCTTATTCATGGATTACTTCGCCGCTTAAGAGTCTCGAACGATTAAGTTCGTGTAGGTTTCTCCCCAGTGGCTTGGTCAAAATGTCCGCTAGGTTTCTTCAACTTGTAACATAGTCCAGTTGAATCACACCGTCATCCACCTTTTCTCTGACGAAGTGTTATCTAATAGCGATGTGCCTGTTCTTGGATCGGCCGATGTAGCTCTTGGCGTTTGCTATAGCCGCTTGGTTATTGCACCACACCGGAATTGGCTCAACCATATTATGTGGTATATTTAAATGGTTCAGGAACTCCCTGATCCATGTCACTTCCCTGACTGACGATGATAGGGAAATGTATTCCGCCTCCATTGTGCTGAGGGCGGTGACAGTTTGCTTTGAACCTCGCCATAGGATTGGAGCGCCTGCAAACATCACTACATAACCCGATGTACTCTTTCTGTCTTCCAGGTAGGTTTCCCAATCTGCATCCGAATAGACACACAGTTGTTCCTCAGTCCGTCTATAGGTGATGCCTAGATGATCTGAAGATTTTAAGTATCTTAAAATTCGTTTCGCAGCAACCTAGTGTTTTCTAGTGTACATTAAACAAAAGCGAGCCAATTGACTTACTGCATAGGCAATGTCTGACCTTGTCCGCTGTGAAATGTAGAGCAGTCCACCAATTAGTTCACGGTAGGGAAAGTCTTGGAAGTTTTCCTCATCTTCTTCCTCAAGAAATTCTGGTCTGGTTTCCATCGGCGTTGAGACTTCTCTTCCTTCCTAAAGATTGAACCAATCCAGTAGACCTTTTATATAAGCTCTTTGTGTTAGAGTTACGCATCCACCCTTTGATCGAGTGAAGTTGACACCAAGCAGGTAGGATACTGGTCCGATGTACTTTGTTTCGAAGTGACCTCTCAGCAGTTCAATGCACTTTTCTCTCACTTCTTGATTCTCCGTCAGAGTAAGAATATCATCCACGTATAATGATAAGATTATCATTCCTTCGTTCAGCTTGAGTTTGTAGACACAAGGGTCAACTGGATTCCTCATAAATCCCTTTTTCTTCAACCACCCATAAAGGCACTTGTTTCAACATCTGCCGCTTTGCTTCTGTCCGTACAGATACCTTTTGAGTTGGCAGTAAATATGTTCCTCACCAGGTTTAACAAAGCCTTCTGGTTGTTCCATGTAGATCACTCGGGGTCAAGCTTGCCGTAGATATAAGCACTTTTCACGTCATATTGATCTATGAACCAGTTATTTTCAACACCTAATGCTGTGGGCAGTCTTGTCGTTTCAAAACTAGAAACAGGTGAGTAAATCTCATCATAATCGATTCCCTTTTGTTGAGTGAAGCCCTTTGCCACAAGTCGGGCCTTGTATCTAACTACTTGACCCTCGACGTTGGTCTTCTTGTGTAGTACCCACTTACAAGCAATTGGGGCAGAGTCTTTTGGTAGTTCTGTTAGTTCCTAAACGTTGTGCTTGCTCAAGGATTCCAATTCTTCTTCGATTGCTTCAAGCCAATGCTCAGCTTCAGGGCCTTGGATAACCTCTTTATACGAAGTAGGATCTCCCTTATTTACTTCAGTACTGAGGAGTTCAATTAAGTTCTGAGCATTTCTCTGGTTCCTTAGAATCATTTGATGAGATCGAGTAGGAGAAGGCTTCACAGTATCTTCATTATGGCTGCCCTCTTCTGTAGGTTTCACGTCTTCTTGATCTAATAAAGACACTGGACACTATTCTATCTCCTGTTGAGTCCCATAGCTGTAGTGTTCACCTGATGGAAGCACCTCCCGGTTGCTGACGTTCCTCGATACATCACTCTCTTTGAAGACACAGTCCCGAGATTCCACCACTTTCTTCATCTAAGGAATCCACACTCTGTAGCCACGTCCTCTGAGTGCATATCCAACAAGGTTACCTTTGACAGCTCTCCTTTCGAGTTTGGATTTACAGACTTGTCTTGGAATATGGACAAATACTTGACAGCCAATAGCTCTTATGTGTTTAAGGCTAGGCTTGTTCCCTGTCCACAATTCATATGGCGTGCTTTCACCATTGTGATTGTTAAGAACTCTGTTTCTGACATAGGCTGCGGTGTAAGTCAGTTCCGCCCAGGAAGCCTTTGGCAGACCACTTCCAGATATAGTGCTCCTGACAAGATCTAGGAGTGTCCTATTCATTCTTTCTGACACACCATTCTGTTGGGGCGTATACGTCATAGTGTGTTCATGAACTATTCCAACGCTCGTGCAGAAAGTGTCCCATTCCTTGGAACAAAATTCCAAGCCATTATCCGTACGTATTCGTTTTAGTTTCCGGCTGGTTTGTTTCTCAGATTTTTGAATCGACTATTTGACTTTTCCTAGGGTTCCGCCTTTGTTTTTCAGGAAAAATACACTTGCATATCTCGTAGATTCATCAATGATGGTTAAGACGTACTTGGCTCCTCCCCAACTCAACACGTAAAGTGGACCCATCAAGTCCGCATGCACCAAGTCCAACGGCATGATTTCTTTTTCCTCCTTGTGTGAGTGCTGAAGGAATGGCAGACGGTAAGACTTGCCGATCAAGCAGTCTTCGCACCTTTCTGGCTTTGCCGGGCTGCAAACAAGTTCTCTTACGCTTTGGTTCTTGGCCATCTTTGCCATCGTATATGCATTTACATGCATCAACCTTTTGTGCCAAAGTTCCAATGTAAACTCTTCCTTGCATTCAGATGCAAGAGAAACACGATCATTCTGATCTATCGGAGAGGATGGAGTAGTCTGGACGTAGTAAAGTCTACCCAGCTTCTTTCCCTCTATCAAGAGTTTACTTTTCATGTCCATAATGTGGCAACCACCCATGTTGAAGACAACTTTTCTACCGTTTTCTATCATTTGGAGTACAGACAGAACGCTGTGACGCATATCTGGAACGTACAAGGTGTTCTGGGCAACCAAATTGCTGGCATCTCCCTTGTGTCCAACAATATTGGCACTGACAGTATCGATACCATATGCTTCTATAAAAGAGCCATTCGAAACAGTGATGAAACTCATATTGCTTGTGCACTCTTTCAGACATGTGAAGTAATCTCTCTTGGGAGTCATAGGGTGCGTCGCTCCAGAATCTATGATCCAGGTCTCGGCGGTAGCTCCAAACAAAGTGTTGCACATTGCCGACATATTTACGCCTTTGTTTTAGTCAAACCTCTTTGGTCTTTGTTCATTCTTTCCTTTCTTCCTGCATTCCCTTGCATAATGGTCTTTACCTCCACATTTTAAACAAACAACCTTTGCTTTAAATTGTTTTTCTGTTTCAATGGGCTTCGAAGAGGCATTAACGATCATGGCACTCACATCTTTTGGTAGATTTGACGAACGCCTTTCTGCTTCTGCCAACAGCCGTATTTTAACTGTGGCGGTTGTGAAGTCTGAATCAGGCAAGTTACATATGGTTGAGACAACGGTGTCTCAATCCTCTGGTAATTCACCCCAAAGAACCATAGGCAAATCGCCATCATCAATTTTGTAGCCAATTATGGTCAGTTCGTTTACAGTGTGGTTTATCTTCCCCATATACCCTTCCATATTGCTGTGCTGAGTCAACCTTTCGCCATATAACTGCCTTCTTAGTTGTATAATTTTTAGGTGCGTATACATTTTCTAGTTCCTCCCAGACCTCTTTCAGAATATTCAAATGTTGAACATGCAATTGTTGTTCATCATTAATCCCGAGGCAAATTTTTGCAAACGCTTTACCCTCCCGCGACAAAAAAGTTTTGTTGCAACAAGGTCACTAGGGTCAGGCTTAGCCTCTCCTGGATTGATCAAACTCCACAAGTTGTTTTCGATTAGAACGAGTTTCATCTGGAAGCTCCAGCTGGAGTAATTAGCACCATTCAATTTTGTAATCGTCGTGTTTGCCATTTTACAAAATATTTGGTTAGTAGAAAACGGATGGGCCAAGTAATCAAAGGAAATTTGGTTGCTCACGTTTTAGGCCTTGCGCTTCTTCGTTCTGACGTTTTAGGTCTTGCGCTTCTTCAGTCTGATTATCTTTGTTGTATTTATAACGTTAATTATTATTTAATTAACAACAACAAGGTGAAAGGATTAAATATATTGTTGAAATGGTAATCATGGAGAAAGATAATATAAATCAGCAGGGCTACGCCGCTTGCAGGATACCAAAACCAAAAGTGAAAGTACGGGTGTGTGACGTCAGCTCCGGTGTTACCGAAGTAAACCGCCCGACGTCACGGTCCAGCAAAAATAATGAATAATATAGAGTATATACTTAGTTATTTTCAGATAATTAAGATATAAATTCTTTATAAATGTCTGGAAAATAATTTTTTCTGTTTACACTTTGTTTATCCTCGGTAGAAGCCCAACTTTCTGAAAACAATCTGTAATGCTTTTCTGTAATATTTTTGTATATAATTGATGCCTCTTTGAAGTCTGGTACATGGTTATTGTTTATGGAGTGGTCTACTAAGAGGGTTAATGGCTTATAGTTTTTTAAGGCTGCTTTATTTTGATTGATACGATCCTTAAGTGATTGATTTACCGGCTTCTCCAATATAAGTAGCTTGACATGTTTGGCAGGGAATTTTGTAAATTATTTATTATTTTATTTTAAAGAATTGTTCACCATTAATTCATAATTTATATATATATATTGTTTTGAAAATAGAGCAATCCATATTTAATTCTTTAGATAATAAATATTTTATTAAATCCAATATATGTCTTTTTATTATCTAATATATATACACACAATTGTTTACAATTACTCTGTTGTAAATCTATATATGTGAATTAAACAACAATAATTATGTATAAAAATATATATATCTTATAATATAAAGACAAGAGATTTTCTGTTTGAATTTAGATCATGTTGAGGATAATGCTATGGAGTTATTTGCTGGTTCTTTTTAGTACTATATGGTATTGGTATTGGATTTAATAAAATATTTATTATCTAAAGAATTAAATATGTATATATATATGGTAATTTAAACCAACAACCCCATATTGTATATAACTTATAACAAGATTTCCATGTTTCCATATTGTATAATAGAAACACATCTGTAAATGATTATACGCATGATTGACATGTGTCATTACATCACCATATGTAATGTACTTTGTACAAACTGAGGATAAATAAATAAAATTCTATAATAGATTAAGAGTTGAGCTGAAGCAAGAGATAGAAGTCAGAAACGTCTAAAATCGAGATAGATGGAAGTCACAAAACAACATGGTCTAAATATGGAAACTGCCACGGCGCCAATTTAGAATTTCACCAGACGATCCACGCCCCTGTCGCATAAGGCCCCCGTCTTAACCTATAAATACAGTCACTTAACTATCTGCGTGGGCCCTCGTATGTTGTACCCCAGGTCCACCTCATTCACCATGATGTAGTCAGTAAGAACTCTTCTACTTTTATCTGTTCACGGAACTTTCTTAGTGCAACTGTGTCTTAGTTTTTTTGTGTGGACATTCTCAAGCTTTCCACTCCGCCTCGACCACGACTGCCTGTACTCTGTGAGAACTTTTAAAGGTCTTACAAGGTGCAGAGAGATACTGGAAAACTCACCACATCCTGACATATATATATATATGTTATGAATATTTTGTTGTTGTTAGATAAGGCTTGATAAGACAAATGATCGATAAGATAAAGGGTTGAGGGGCAGTCGTGATAAAAAAAAAGATAATTATTTACCGTCAAGTAGCTTTTATTTTCAATTACTTGAGGAAAGATTACACATTAGTTTTTTTCACATTATATAGAATTTATAAAGTTAATCCTATATTAGTGATTTAAAAGGATTGAAATGTTAACTACGCATATTTACAACAAAACTATATAACTAAACTGAAAGTCTTTCTAAAAACAATGATAACAAAGTAATATTATCAATGAATAAAATAAAATATATTTTTTTTATTATATATAGAAATATTTGAGTTTTTAGATTATATAATATTTCCCCCCTGTGAAAAAGATTTTAAAGAAATAAAATTTTAAAATAAAATTGGTAATTAAAAATAATTAATTAAACGAAATCAATAAATCTATAGAAATAATTAAAAATGAAACAATAAAAATCAATATCCACATTTTTCAAAATAAACAAAAGAAAGTTTGTTTACAAATAATTTATATAAATATGAAATTATAATAAAGTGTATATAAGAAGTATTAATAGGCGCTTCATAGGAAATATGGATATGAAGCAAAAAAGGTATTTAAAAATTGAGTAATTATGACATTATGCTAGTTACACTTCAAAATATCAAAAGCAGTAGAAAATGTTATTTTTACATGGTTGAGTAATGAAACGCTAATAGATGTATGGAGTGACATTAAGTTATTTGTGAAGGCTTAAGAATTGGGATTGATATTTGTTCTTCATTGTCCATGTCCAAAAGATGGTTTTCCTGTAAAAAATATGGTTCACCATCAATATATATTAACTTTGTGTTAGAATTTTGATTTGCTATTAAGTCATTTCCTATGTTAGTGCTATAGAGAAGTAGAAAATCTGCTTCTGGGTAAAGTAATTTAAGCTTATTAGAGTGTAAAATTTCTGTTTGTTTTCTTTGGGGTAAATTGGGTTTATTAATTTCATATGTGACTGGAGAAAGTTGTTTTAAAATAGTAAATGGGCCTATATATCTTTGAGTTAATTTACCAGTGTTTGGATAAATAAAGGTTTTTACTAATACCTGATCTCCTTCTTTGAAAATGGGTTCTCGGTGTTTAATATCATAAAGTTGTTTGCTGTGTTCATGGGATTTTATGGTTCTTTCAATGGCTAATTTTCTTGCCTTTTCTATTGGTGTATGTGTTACTGTGTTATGTTCTATATACTGTGGTTGTATTCCATAATATACGAATTTAGGAGTAAAGCCTGTTGTGGTATGTACTGTTTCATTATAGCTTTCAGTAATTTTAGAAATATATTTTGTCCAAGGAATCTTTAAATTAGCATTATATTCACATCTTAACCTATTAATGATAGTGGAATTTAGTCTTTCTACTTTTGCATTTGTTTCTGGGTGATGAGCACTGGTGAGTAGATGCTTAACATTATTTCTATCTAAAGAGTGTTTAAATTTATTGATAAGAAAAGCTGCATTTCTGTCAGTTTTTAACATCTCAGGTTTATTAATTTGAAATAAATTTCTCAAACAAGTTATATAAGAATCAGTTGATACAGATTTTGTTGAAAAAGCCCAAAGGAATCTACTATGGTGATCTACTATCATATGGATTTATTTATTATTTATTATCATTTACAAAGCACGCGATATCCGTCTTGGATATTTGCATGCATAAACAAGTTTGGGAGCTTATTTACAGTAATTATTAATATGATTTTTGTCATTATAATAGAAATTATTAACATATTTGTCAGTTTGTTAACGATTTAATTACCCTATAATGAATATTAGTGAACATCACAGATAAGAACAGAAATTTAGAGCTATTTACAGCATATAACTATATGTCAGTTATTACAGCCCAGGCTATCTTACTAAAAAACATTCTACAAAATCTATTAAAATTAATATACATATATCTATTATTAACTATTTGATTTAGACAATTTATATTTATTTGATTTTTGACTCTCAAGTCCTCTACAAGTCGACAGTCCGTTAGAATATGTACAGGATTTTCTTCTTCTGCACCACATGAGCATTTAGGCGAATCCGTCTTTCTGACTTTGTACAAATATGATCTAAAGTTACCGTGTCCAGTAAAAAATTGGACATTGTAAAAATTTGGCTTGACATATTTGGGTATTTGGGAATCAGTGAAGAAGGACTTGAAAATGGTATTAGTCTTCTCATAGTATTTCTGCAATTTTTCCCTTATATAATTAGAAATTATATTCCTACTTGAAGAGTCAAATCGGTTGTAATTTATTTCGGTTTTCAACATGTTAGATTCAATATAATCAGTAAGTTTGGGGACTTGTGCAAGTATATGTGTACAATCCGATGATGTTGTACTGTAGGCCTGTATACAATGTTTTAATATACTATATTGAAGAGAATTTAGTTTGTCCTTAGACTTTTTGTTTATGAATGGATACCATATTGGGTAACCATAAGTAATTGTACTTCGATATAATGTCTTATACAATATCAGTCTTCGTCTAAAGTCTAGACCCCATGCTTTCTTTGTCAGGCCAAATAGGTATCCACTAGCTCTAGTTACTTTTATGATCATTTCATTAACGTGAGGCGTAAAGTCCAGTTTGCTTCTGACTCGGTGATTTTTAATAGTCACTCCTAGGATCTTAAGTTCTTCAGCCGGTTTAATTAACTTGCTACCTGAGACTATTATATCTCTATTGCATTTAAATAAATATAATATTTTTGTTTTTTCATCTGACAATTTTAATTTACGACTTTCACACCACTTATTGATTTTTCTTAATACATTATCTATTGTCTTTCTTAGTTGTTCAGGAGTTTTATTCCAACATATTAAGGTAATATCATCTGCATATCCTATTGTTTCACAATTATCATCCAGATTATTATTCAGTATCTCATTAATAAGAATATTCCATAATGTGGGAGACAGTGGTCCTCCCTGTGGACATCCTTTACTTAGTTTCTTATTAATTTCAGTTGAGGAATATCTAAATCTTATTCTTCTATTATCAAAGTATGATTGTAGAAGTTTTATCATTGAAGCCTGCACACCATCTTCATCTAGTCTTTTCATCAAGGCCGGCCACCATGCATTATCAAACGCTGCACTAATATCCACTGCAATTATTGCTGCATATTCTCTTGTTTTATGTTCTAACGCAATTTTTATTATATCAGTTAGTGCAGTAATAGTAGATTTCGATCTTCTAAAGCCATGTTGTCGATCACTTAGTAAATTAAAATCTTCATGATATTTTATTATTCTGTTATTAATTATTTTTTCAAATATTTTAGAAATGTTGGAATTAAGACATAAAGGTCGATAATTTTTAAAGTTATTAAAATCAGTTTTTCCAGGTTTCGGAATAATTATTGCCTCTGCTCTTTTCCATTCAGCAGGATAGTATTGTAGGTCTAAACATTTTTGAAATAGTTTCACCAATATAGGAGCTATATATTGTTTAGTGTGCCTTATCATGTTGTTAGAGATGTTGTCTATTCCTGGAGATTTCTTTGGATTTAATTTGTCAATTAAGTCGTTAACTTCAGTAATCATAACCATCGGTTTTTCTTTATTGAGTAGTTTTAAATTATAATTTCTTATACTTTTATGGATGTTTGTATCTTCTTCACATTTATCACCTGGAAATAAGTTATTCAATAATTCCTCACCCTTCTGCAAACATTCCATATCAGTATTACCCTCCAAAATTTGCATATTTCTCTTCCGCTTAGATCCACTTTTGATGTTTTTGTACACCTTATATAAGTTTCCATAAGGGTTGTTCGACTTGTTTTCCTCCAGATAAATTCTCCATGATGCTTTCCTAGCTTTTTTTATTTCACGTAAATACTTATTTCGTATGCTTTTATAGTATTGTTTAATATGATTAGGGCAATTTTTGTTTCTATAGTAACAGTTTCTAAGATAATGACAGTGATCCTTTAGAAGCTGTAAATTCGTATTCCACCACTTATTACTAATATTATTTTTGGTTGTCATATTATTATTTACTTTAAGTGAATTATGTGCTGCCTCAATCAGTATGTTCGTAAGTTCTTTTACCGTTTGATCAATCATTTCTGGTGTATCCACTATGTCTAGTAAGTTTTCAATTTTTTCTCGTTCAGTACTGTTAATTCTCTGACTAAAACTTAACCAGTTCGCATTTTTCTCATTAAATTTCCAAGTGGAATAATATTTTTCTGAACTAAATTGTTCGTTTGTATATATTTCAAAAGATATAGCTACATGATCTGAAATTTGCGATATCTGCTGTGTCTTCCAATTTCTGATCGCCGCAATTGCATGTTTATTTGTTAGTGTGAGATCAATCACACTTGCATCACGACACGTGAAAGTTTTACTATTATGGATAATTAAGTTCATTTCATCTATGATAGGGATCAGTCTATGTCCATTATAATTTTTCCTGATATCATACCATAACGGAGCTCTGGCATTGAAATCGCCGCAAATTATCACCGGTATATGTAAATTTGTATTAATTAACTTCTTCATAAATTCCTCGTGCTCACTTTTCATTGAATTCGGATGTATATAAATGTTGGAAAGATATATTTTCTTACTTTTTGTTTGTATGGTTATAGTTGTAGCAAATGAGTTAGTGAATTCTGTACTTAATTGAATTTTTAAGCTGCTATTTCTTACAATTATTGCCGTATTTATGTTGGGACTGTTCATCAATTGATATTTTGTACAATGTCCTGGAAATATTACCTCCTCTTTGATTATATAAGGTTCTTGTATCATTACTATATCTGCATTTCTAATTTCATCAGATGCACAAAGCTCATTTATACAGTTTTTGCTTTTTCTGGTATTTTGTTGAATAATTTTGATTTTGTCAATATATAGTTTTCGCCCCATCATTCTGGAAGCTTATTATTGGCCCGCATCTTCTATATGTGTAGAATAGTCTGTTCTTTGTATTATGATTTGCATCTCTTTTTTATAGATTGGGCAGTCTTGACTATTCGGTTTATGCTCCAAATCTCTATTTCTAAAATGTGGATGTTTGACGCAGTTGCAGCATTTAATTGTAGTCGAGCATTCGTGTTCTCCCTCTTTTTCACATTTAATACATTTTTTGGGATTGGGACAGTTATTCCTCTTATGATTAGGATTAAATAAAAAACAGTTCTGACATTGATTCACTAATATTTTATCTTTAATATCGCATCGTTGAATATCCGTGTAAATTTTTCCATTTCTCTTCATAATTTGGTAGACTCTAGGTGAAACCCTCAGTACTACATCTTGCTCTGGTCTATTGGTTTTCATTGGAAATAGCACTTTGATCTCTTCACTGAGTTGAGAAAGTTCAGGGTTCATTTCACATAACGTTGTCGATAAATTAGCTAAGTTGGTCATCTTGTTGACTGATTTTATGACTATGTTTGGATCTCTTAGTTTTGGCTTGTATATTTTACTGCACTGGTTTAGATCATCTTGCTTAGTAAAACTTTCTATCATTCGATCTATATCTTGATCTTTAGGCAATTTTATTACTGTACCTTTCCTAGTATTAAATACCTTGCTAATCTTTATTTTATTTCCCTCCTGTCGTAAAAATTTTATACTATCATTCACCTTTTGTTGTACCTGTGAGATGTTTTGACCTTCATTGGCAGTTATGATAGTTTGTTCCTCAGTAATTTGCTTATCTTTTTGAATAAATTTATCTTCCCCATATTTTACCACCTCTGCATACGAGTCCTTGTTTCTGCTTTGTTTTACTATTTGGGATAAATCGTTTCTAATGTCGGTATAATTTTTCTGCATACATTCCCCAATTCCATTTAAACTCTGTTCTAGTTTCCCTAATTCTATTACACTATCCTTTAGCTGTTTTGTTGTACTTTTTACATATCCAATATCTTGTTTATTCAAAGTTTTTTGATTGTTATCAAATTTGTCTACAAAATATTTACATAATTCATCCAACCTGTCTAATATTAATGCATTCATTGTTTTGCATATCTATTGACAGCGTAAAATTATAATTAATTGTTAGCGTTATTTAAAGTGTTTAATTTAATCCAAAAGATTCAGCAATATTAATATATAATTTAAAAATTTAATATGTTTAAACATAAACTGTATTTAAATTAGCTCAAAATATATAATATAACAAAAGTTAAATCAAATTTAAAGTATATTTACCGGAAAATACGGAGCGATGCAATACACGTACACTCAGTCTGGCCGCCTGGTGGCAAAATCATATGGATACTGTGTCTTGTTGTCCCATAATTATGTAACCCGACCAATGTATCTAGAGAAAAAATGTGATTTGGGTGTGTGGCTATTGGCATCTGTTGTAGTGGTCCATAAACAATTCTGTTATCCCTAGACTTGTTAAACTGGCAAGTTTCACAATGTTTGGTGTAATTAGCAATATCCCTAGTCATATGTGGCCAATAATAGTGTGGAGAAATTATTTTAGTTATTTGAGTTGTTCCAATATGTCCATGCTTTGTATGTACTTTGCTTAATAATTTCTGTCTTAGTGTCTGTGGTACATAAGCTCTTTTAAAACCCTTTCTAATAATTGTAAAGAGACCATTTTGTATTTAAATTTTACTATTGTTAATTTGTTCTGTTTATTGGTGTTCTTTTAACTCATTATATGTTAGGTAAAATGAGACAGGTGCTCTTGACAGCACACATGTCTGCTTCTATATTATTTAATCCTTTAATATGTTTAATGTCAAAGCTATATTGAGATAGAATTAAGGACCATATAAATAATCTACCTTGTGGGTTTTTTCCATTTTTGATCCATTTTAAAGGTAAGTGATCTGTGTGCAAGGTAAAATGTATGTTGTGTAGGTATGTATGAAACCTTTATACTGAATTAATGATAGCTAATGTGTCAATTTCTGAGGCAGTATAATTCTGTTCATATGGGTGAAGTTTTCTTGAAAAGTAACCTATGGGGTGTAAAATGCCTTGTTCATCTGGTTGTTTAAGAACTCCTGCTACTCCTAGACTTGACGCGTCTGTGAATAAATGTCAAGGTTTTGATGGGTCATAAATATATAGTACAGGTTGTGATATGAGTGAATTTTTAAGTATTTGGAAGGCTTCTTCATGTTTCGCACTCCATAGCCAAGGAGCATTTTTTAACAAAAGTTCATTCAAAGGTGCCCTAATTTGCGCATAATGGGGAATAAATTTATTATAAATATTTATGGTGCCTAAAAATCTCTGTAAGGTTTTAATATTATATGGACTATTTAATTTAAAAATTGCTTCAATATTTGTGTTAATGGGTGTATATTTTTCTGAGTTAATAGTGTATCCTAAGAATTGTATTTTCTTTTGTAAAAATTTGCATTTATTGAGATTCAGCTTTATATCCTCTTGTTCGAATATACCTAATATGTCATCTAAATGTTTAATGTGTTCTTCATAAGTTTTGGAGTATATAATAATGTCATCAAAATAATTTAAGGCATAGTGTGTGTTATGTTCAGTGAAAACTGATTTCATAATCCTTTCAAATTGTGAAAGTGCATTTTTTAGACCATATGAAGTCTGTTCCATTCATAACATCCTAATTGTGTTACAAATGAAGTTTTATGTCTATCTTTTTCCTCTATTGGTATATGCCAGTATGCATTTTTAACATCTAGAATAGTGTATATTTTTGACTTTGATAACCTATCTATAATTTGTTCTATAAGTGGAATTGGGGTATGTTCTGGAACTGTTTTTTGATTAAGTTTCCTATAATCTATACAGAGTCTTGTGGGGTGATTTGGGGCACACACATCAGATTTCTTATTCACTAATAATGCAGGAGAACTATAGGGGCTAGATGAGGCTCTAATAATATTATATATCAATAATGAAGTTATTTGTTTTTGTATTTCAGCATTATTGTAAAAGGATGTCCTATATGGCTTTTGTGCTATGGGAATATTATCTAAAAGAGATATGCAAATTGGGTTAGTCTTTATGTGTCCTATATCAAAATTGTGCTTAGAGAAAACCTTCTTATATTTATGCAATATATCTGAAATTGTTTGATTTGAGAAATTTGGATTAATATCTACTTTACTAAAGTCTAAATATGAATTATAATTTGTTATAGAGTACGGTTGTCGCATACTGTGAAATGCGTTAGAATCAGTAATGGGATTTGAGAGAGAATTAGGATCTATAAGTTTAACATTTGTAGTTGTTATATCAAAATAATTGAAATTACTCAATGGGTTAATATTTAAAAGAGATGAATTTTTAACATAGTATGGATCTGGAATACATAAGGTGGTAGCATATGACTTCTGATTATCTGTTTTTGGATTAAAAGAATACAAGAATTTATAATTTTGGAAAAAAAAGGTTTTTTTGAGAAATATATCTGTAACTTAAATAAATAAAATGTTGGTTAACCTAAAATGAGATATTCTATTGAAGTATCACAAACAAACATTTCTTGATACTTTGTAATTTTACCTAAGCTAAGCCTAACTAATATTTTGTATAATGGGTAAGTAAATCCTTTTACCTGACCTATTCTTTCTTTTGGGGAATTATCTAGTATTTTATAATAAATATGGTTTATGTATTTTAAAGGGATAATAGATATGGATGATGCAGTGTCAAGTACACAAGGTAAAGATATTTGATTAATAAATACAGAGAATAGTAATAATGTTCTACCTGGGTTGATGCGCTTCGGATGATTATTGTTCTTAAGTGGGCAGTCTCTATGGAAATGAATCTGGTGGGTAGTTGGTGAGATGCACACATCTTGCAGGGGTATGGGGGCTGGTTTATGGATTTGTGGGGTTCTTGTTGGAGGAATAACTCGCACGTCGGCTGTCGCTTAGCAACCGCCACTTCCCCCAGACATCACGTGACCTGACGCCACCAACCGCCGGCTGTACCTGTATATAGGCTTCAGTGTTAGCCTTTGTTCTTTGCCCTTACGCTTACCTTTTGTTTGACTCTCTTTGTTTCTTGTCATCTTAATATAATATAATTGATAATTAAACAATCTTTTCTGAGATCCAGCCTCTAATTCTCTTACATGGTAGCAGAGCTTGGTTGGTATCAAATATTTTTGTTTATCTAAGCTCTCTGAAATTCGTTTGCTTGCTCAAGATGACAACTGATCTTCCACAAATTCAAAAATTCAACGGCGATAATTTTCATTAATGGAAATTTCAAATGAAGATTATTCTAGAAGCAAAAGATCTTCTCAGTATAACTGATGGCTCTGAAGTAAAACCTGAAATAGAGGATATTGCAAAATTCTCTCAATGGAAAAAGAAAGATGCAAAATCCAAAATGCTGATCACTACTGCTCTAGAGTTTAAATATCTTCAACAGATTGTTAATTGCCAGACTTCAGCAGAAATGTGGAAGAAATTATCAACAATATATAGCCGAGTGGACAAGGCACCTGCCCGGTAAGCAGAAGGGTGTGGGTTCGATTCCCGCCCCTGGACACTTTTTATTTTTCCGTTCTCCATTACTCTTCATGTTTCACCTTTCCATACCTCATCCTCAAAGTTAGAAATGTCGCTATTTCTCTTTGAAAATAAATTTAGATTTTTAAAAGAAACATTCGCGGTATAATTTTAATTTTCGTTTTACAATATATGAACTGAAATCTGAAACAAACAAATATTTGCTGCAACAAAGATTTTTCGAATATAAAATGAATCCAAATGATAACATTGCTACTCACATTTCCAAAGTTGAAACTCTGGCACAACAAATGAAAGATCTAGGTGAGCCAATCTCTGATGTTGCCCTAATTACAAAGATAATTTGCAGCTTGCCTGATAAATACAAGAATTTCATAACAGCATGGGATTCAGTTTCATCAGAAGAAAATACTATAGAAAACTTGACGGCAAGATTACTGAAAGAAGAAAGCTTACAGGATCATTGGGATTCTCCAGGAAATTTTAAACCAGATAATGCCTTGGTGACTTTTTCAAAGTTCAACAGAAATTCAACAGCTTCCAACAAACAACAGCAGCATCAACAATCCATTAAAGATAAAAAGAAGAACACACACTGTGGATATTGCAAGAAGAAAGGACATTGGTGGAAAGTATGCTATAAAAGAAAGGAAGAACAAAAAGGACAACAGCCAAGTTCTTCAGCCAGAGATGATGGCTGTGATTTTTCAGCTGAGACAAGTGCCTTCCTCGCTGAAACAAAGGATTCCTGGATCGCAGATTCTGGAGCAACGGATCACATGACTTCCAGAAGAGAATGGTTCTCTACGTTCGAAGAAATACCAGAAGGTGTTCATCCTGTGTACCTTGGAGATGTAAATAAGATCTATGCAAAAGGTAAGGGAAATATTGATATTCTCTCTTATGTTGATAGTCAGGAAATTAATGCAACTCTTTTGGATGTTCTCTATATACCTGAATTGGAGACCAATCTTTTTTCAATATCTACTGCAACAAAACATGGTTTGACGCTCATTTGTAAAGGAAATCAGATAAAATTGACAAAAAATTCGAAAGTGCTAGTTACTGGAATAAAGGACAATTCAAATCTTTATAGAATTTTATTAAAGCAAAGCAATCTTCACAAACTCATGTTGCTCAGTTAAGTCTAGATATATGGCATCAAAGAATGGGTCATGTAAATCCTATAAAATTAACCCAAATGTTTGAAAATAATGTTTTTGAAGAAAACATTAAAATTAGAGAAAAGCCTGATTCTTTACTATGTGAAGCAGGCATCTATGGAAAACAAAATAGAAAAGTTTTTCACACGTCAACAAGTCCAAATTAGACCTATCAAGGAGAGCTGATCTATTCAGATGTTTGTGGACCAATAAGTAAAAGATCACCAGGTGGATCATTATATTTTGTATCATTCAAGGATGATTTTTCAAGATTTAGAGTGGCCTACTTCATTAGGCATAAATCAGATGTACTTGAGAAATTTAAAGAATTTGTAAAAAGAGTTAGGACTGAAACTGGAAATAAAATAAAAAGATTCAGAACAGATAATGGCACAGAATTCTTAAATAAGAATTTTTCTGATTATCTAAAATCTCTAGGAATTGTTCATGAACTCACTGCTCCATATACCCCGGAACAGAATGTAATTTCTGAAAGAGATAACAGAACAATAGTTGAATCAGCTAGATGCTTGTTACATGGAAGAAAAATGCCGCTTGAACTGTGGGCTGAAGCCGTAAACACAGCAGTCTATCTCTTAAATAGATGTACTACTAAAGTATTGGGAAATTCTACACCTTATGAAATATGGTACAAGAGAAAACCCTCCATCTTACATTTGAAAACTTTTGGATGTAACCCTTATGTGCATATACCAAAAGATAACAGAAAGAAATTAGACAAAAAGAGTATTCGTACATTTTTTGTTGGTTATACTGAAACTAACAAAAATTATAGAATGTGGGATCCTATTGCTAGAAAAATTATCATAAGCAGAGGTGTAATATTTACTTAAGCTAATACATCAGAAAATATTCAGGATAACCAACAAGAGCAGGTAACTATATATAGTGAAGAAAGTGTTGATAGCACAAATACCAGTTCCAAACCAGAAGAATCATGTCGATACCCTCTCAGGAATAGAATCAGAGAAAAGGAACAATCATCAACCAGCTTTACAAGAGCTATTTCATATGCTTGTTATGTCCATGACCAAAAACCATTGAACTATGAAGATGCAACTGTAGGACAAAACTCAAAACAGTGGAAACTAGCTATAGACGATGAATTCAATTCCTTGATGAAAAATCAAACATGGACTTATGTGACACTACCATCAGACAGAAAAGCTATTGCATGCAAGTGGGTATACAAAATAAAGCAAAATGCAGATGGATCAAATAAAATGTTTAAGGCTAGACTAGTTGCGAAAGGTTATTCACAAAAATCAGGACTTGATTATGGTGAAACTTTTTCTCCAGTAGTAAAATTCGATTCAATTAGAACAATCTTATCACTTTGTGCATCACTTGATATGGAAATGATTCAGTTAGATGTAAAATCTGCCTTCTTGAATGGTGATTTGGAAGAAGAACTTTACATGGAACAACCCCAAGGTTATGAAAACCCAGATTTTCCTAATCATGTGTGCTCTCTTCAGAAAAGCATCTATGGTCTTAAGCAATCCCCCAGAATGTGGAACAAGAAATTTCATGAGTTTTTAATTAAGTTTGATCTCAAACCTAGCATATCAGATTCATGTGTCTATACAATGAAATGTAAACAGGCTTACATATTACTTGCAATATATGTAGATGATTGCTTAATCTGCAGTGTAAATAAACAACATTTAGATGATATAGTACAGTACTTGAATTCCAATTTTGAAATAAAAACTTTCACTGCCGATTATTTCCTTGCCCTACAAATATATCGAGATAGAACAACTAAAATGTTATTTCTGCATCAAGCCTCATACATTGAAAGAACACTTGAACATTACAACCTTCTTGAAATTAAGTTACAATCTGTACCTGCTGATCCTTACTCAAACCTAACAAAAGAGATGAGCCCAAAGGATGATCAGGAAATTGAAGAAATGAACAAGATTCCATACAGACAGACAATTGGTAGTTTAATGTACCTCATGACTGGAACTAGACCTGATATTGCCTACGCAGTCAGCAGGGTTTGCCAATTTATGAACAACCTAGGACCTTCACATTGGACCGCAGTAAAGAAAATATTTGGATACTTAAAAGCTACGAAAAACATCGGTATTTGTTTTGGTGGGAGTTCCTGCACTAAAACTCTGATAGGTTTTTCCGATGCTGATTTTGCTGGAGACCTAGACACAAGAAAATCAACCACCGGATATGAGTTCATGTTGAATAATGGACCTATTTCTTGGTGCAGTCAAAAACAGAATTGTGTATCTCTGTCAACAACAGAATCTGAATATATTGCGGCTTCCAAAGCAACGAAAGAAGCAATTTGGCTGAGACAACTTCTACGCGAGCTACATCAAGAACAAGTAAAGCCTACAACAATTTTTGCGACAATCAAAGCTGCATAAGACTTGTTCACAACCCAGAATACCACAAAATAACTAAACATATTGATATTTCGTATCACTTTATCAGAGATCATTTCAAAAACATGCAATTGACCTACTTTATGTCTGCTCCAATGATCAAGCTGCAGACATATTTACGAAAGCTCTACCTCCAGAAAGGTATAAAATACTAAGGAGCCAAATTGGACTGTTTGAAACAACGGAGTGCTCGTTGGTGGGAGTGTTAGAGGAATAACTCGCACGTCGGCTGTCGCTTAGCAACCGCCACTTCCCCCAGACATCACGTGACCTGACGCCACCAACCGCCGGCTGTACCTGTATATAGGCTTCAGTGTTAGCCTTTGTTCTTTGCCCTTTACGCTTACCTTTTGTTTGACTCTCTTTGTTTCTTGTCATCTTAATATAATATAATTGATAATTAAACAATCTTTTCTGAGATCCAGCCTCTAATTCTCTTACAGTTCTTGCTGGTGGTGAGCTGCTGCTGCTGTCCTGGGAAAAGGCTGGTATTGATGAGCTAGGGAGGAGTTGAAGTTAAATTTTTTTACTGGAGTGCTTGTACTGGTAGAGGGTTGTTGGGGTTCTTCTTCTTTATTTGTTGATGATTTTAATTGGGTTGTGATTTTATACCAGTCTGAAGGTTCTTGTACTCTTGCCGCTATTAGATATTTTTGAGGTGACTTGGCATTACATCTGTTAGTGCTTCTAATAAAAGTGTTTTTTCTAGGTTTAGTTTTTTGGCTAAAGCAGATTTTCTTTAAAATATTGTTCCAAATCATCTTTATCATTATATTTTAAATTTAGAAACCTACTGAATGAATTTGAATCTTCAATTGTGAAATATGATGTTAATTTTTGTTCAATTTCCCCCCAATTATCTATATCTTGTAATTCTTCTATATAATAATTGAAAGCTTCACCCTCGAGATAATTTGATATATTATTTTGTTTAAAATCTTCATCAAGATGCTTCAGTAAACATTTTTTGTTATATAATTTGAGCCAAGATATTATGTGTAAATTTTGACCATTAAATTTCGTTATTTCTATAGTACTTGGATTTGGCGTCATGGCATATTTTACATTCCTTTGTTTGCGAGACATTTTGTAAAAATAGTTTTATGAAATTTGAATAATTTATAGAGCAATTAGGTTGAAAATTCAGGTAATCCTGTCGACTTATTGTTAAGAATATTTTGTTGTTGTTAGATAAGGCTTGATAAGACAAATGATCGATAAGATAAAGGGTTGAGGTGCAGTCGTGATAAAAAAAAAAAGATAATTATTTACCGTCAAGTAGCTTTTATTTTCAATTACTTGAGGAAAGATTACACATTAGTTATTTTCACATTATATAGAATTTATAAATTTAATCCTATATTAGTGATTTAAAAGGATTGATATGTTAACTACGCATATTTACAACAAAACTATATAACTAAACTGAAAGTCTATCTAAAAACGATGATAACAAAGTAATATTATCAATGAATAAAATAAAAAATATATATTTTAATATATAGAAATATTTGAGTTTTTAGATTATATAATATATATATATATATTTAAAAATGCCTATTTTGGATCATAAAGTTTTTATTTCCGATATTTTCTTAGAACCTGATAAAAATGCAAGTTATAAATTTTCAGACTTCTGGGTTGTCAGTGCGGCCGAGATCAGATAGATTTCTAAATTGCCTCTTAAATTTTGTAATTTAATTTTAATTTTTCCAGACCTTTTACCTTCAACTACTTAATCAATATATATATGCTTGAAAATAGAGCAATCCATATATTACAATATTTAAAAATGCCTATTTTGGATCATAAAGTTTTTATTTCCGATATTTCGTCAGGCAACTCGCCAAACTTCCTCTGGGAACAAAATCGCTTTAGAGAAGCTCGCGTATCATTTCGCGAGTATATACAACCGCTATAAAATTTAAATATCTAGAATCTACAATATGCATGCCTCTATGAATATAATTATTAATAATAATATAATATGTAAAACATTAATATATAGAGAATTAAGTAAATATATACATTTAAAATAAACGAATTGAAAATCAGCAATTCACCATATATATACATATATACGTGTATAGTAGTGGGCTATGTGGTTTTAAATTGTAAGTATAGTTGAGGAATGTCTATTTTTCGGTTGATACTGTTTTTATCTTCTATTGAGCTCCAGCTTTCTAGAAAAAGTCTTGAATGTTTATCCTTGATATTTTGATATACTATTTCTGTTGAGTCGAAATTTGGTATGTGGTCCTGTTTCAGTGCGTGGTCTACTAAAAGGGAAAGAGGGCTATAGTTTTTAAGGGCTGTCCGGTGTTGATTGGTTCTTTCTTCCAGAGTTTTTCCTGTCTCTCCTATGTATGTAGCTGGGCAAGATCGGCACGGGATTCTGTAGATGAGGTTGGATTTTTGACTGTTGTTTGTGTTATGTTTGGTATCGGGATGGCGGAGAAGTGTTTTCAAGTTGGATGGTGTCTGGTATATGGTCTTGATGCCTGGCGAGTTGCCTGAAGAAATATCGGAAATAAAAACTTTATGATCCAAAATAGGCATTTTTAAATATTGTAATATATGGATTGCTCTATTTTCAAGCATATATATATATATATTTATATAATTTATATGTGTGAATTTTGATTATTCAATTGATTAAGTAGTTGAAGGTAAAAGGTCTGGAAAAATTAAAATTAAATTACAAAATTTAAGAGGCAATTTAGAAATTTATCTGATCTCGGCCGCACTGACAACCCAGAAGTCTGAAAATTTATAACTTGCATTTTTATCAGGTTCTAAGAAGTGTACAAAATTTAGATTTCTACGTGCTCTGGAAGTATTGTTGCGATAGGAATAGTTACAACCTCCGCCAAAAGAGTTATTCGAGTTCTAGTGTAATATGAAAGTTTATAATATAGGTTGACGAGTAGACTTGTTCACGGTTACTGCTGCTGTTATTACTCTCTATCCAATATCACAGTAGCTACTCTTCTGGTAAGTATCTCGTTTCCCCCTACCAGTGGTAAGGTCGAGAGATACTGCCAGAGGGAAAGGAGATCCGCGTGAGTGGTGGTTCCAGAGGGGTTTCAGGGCAGTTTGCGGGTAGAGCTGCAGAGGTGAAGTAGCAGAGCCAGGATAGGTGATCCACGGCGGAAGGAGCGGCGTCGTCGCTAAGGACCAGAGGAGAAATACGCGCAAATGGTGTCAGAAGTGGGATGAACAAGTTATTGAAATCAAATATCGGTTACTGGCTAAAGCGAAGCGGAATTACTGTGCCACACGGAAGTAGCTTTTGGATATTATAAAAGCATTGGAGCATTTCCATAAATACCTTCAAAGGCAGATGTTCCTGAGGGCCAAGTGGCGAGGTGGCTTGACAAATTACGGCAATACCATTTCCAGATCAAACACCGGACTGGAAGGAAACATAACAATGCAGATGCTCTCCAGAAGACCTTGTGGCGACTGCAAGCATTGTGAGAGAATTGATAAACATGAAGGTCAAGTAACCTCAAGGAATGGGACGTAAGACTGCCGCCATTTCTTATGACGTACCGAACCGCCATTCACGAGACAACTGGGGAAACACTGGCCAAGATAATGTTTGGAAGACAATTAGGACTTTCATGTGATTTGGAGTTCTGCAGGCCTGGGGAGCCACCGGCAGAGGTGACTGATCATGTAAACAATTCGAGAGTATTCTGTTGGAGACTCATGAATTGGTTAAGGCCAAGATCCGCACGGCAAGTCACCGGATGAAGACTCTCTAAAGGGCGAACTACGAAAGATTTAGAGAAAATGATTTGGTATGGCTGTTTAATCCCTGAAGAAAGAAAGGACTATCCCCAAAGTTGATTCCAATATGGGAAGAGACAAACAAGATCATAAAAAAGATCAATGACTTAGTCTACCGTGTCCAGCTAAGTTCCAAATCAAGGGTGAAAATGATAAATAAAAAAATACTAGAATGCTACCAAGGAGACTAATTGGACCTAATCGTGACGATCTGGTTTAAGGGGGAGGCGGTGTTGCGATAAAAACAGTTACAACCTCCTCCGATAGGTGGCGCTTTGTGTGGGGATGGCCTAATGCTGTGGTCCTGTTTCCTGGGACTTATAATTGTAAATACCCCTTTACATTGGTTGTGGAATTTAAATTACTGTAAATATATGTGTCAATTTTAATTCAAGATCTAGCGTAATGTGAAGATTTACAATAAAGGTTGGTGAGTAGACTTGTCCACGGTTACAGCTGCTGTTGTTGCTCCCTTTCCAACATCACAGTAGCTACTCTTCTGGTAAGTCTCTCGTGTCTTCCCACAGTGGTACGGTCGAGAGATACTGCCAGAGGGAAAGGAGATCCGTGTGAGTGGAGGTTCTCAGAAGGGGGTTAGGGCAGTCAGCAAAGTAGAGGTGAAGCAGCGGAGCCAGGGTAGGTATACGCAGCGGAAGAAGCGGCATCGATGCGAAGGACCGAGGCGAAAAACACGACAATATATTTTTAAAATATTATTTTATACTTAATTATATATATATATATATTTAATCAAAATATATGAGAATAAACATGAACCAAGTTGAATAAAAGTTTTTAAAAAGTATATTCTCTATCATTCCGACCACATTTTTATAAAATGCTAGCCGCTCCTGTGCTATAGAAACCATTCACCTATTTTTTCCGTTTAATAGGAAATATACGAATTCTATTCTCTAGTCTAAACCGTATCACCTATTTTGTACAAATGCTTTGTTAGCAGGATTTAAATAGTCTATAGAATACCAGAATTGTGCGTGGTCTAGCAGTATATTAAAAACTAGAATATTATTTCGCCTATGAACGGATCTAGAGGGACGTCCCTTCTAAGCCTCTTAAATATTTTACATATATATATTATGTTGACAAGTACGTTGGCATTCATATTTAGACATATTGAATATAAATACATGCAAGATGATATTAGAAACATATTACTGGATTATAACAGGGTTACTCCAAAGGCTTTTGCAATCAATATTAAATAATTAAAATATTTTTTAAAAATTATACCATTAAAATCTACATGCATTATTTACTTAACATAAACATTTTCATAAAGTAGTAACAACAGTGACTCATAGAGGGCGAAACTTTGTCAACAGCGGCAGCGGCAATTTCTAAACATTGCATCAG